>JAOTJB010013216.1:0-11249 GCA_027123815.1 Erythroxylum minutifolium | reverse complement strand
AAAATCATAAAAACACAAAATGAAAAGATTCAAGCTTAAAATGAGAAGATTTAAGCTTAAGATGCAGCTATTGAGAAGCAAGCCACAGAAATGAAATAAATTTTAGCTTTTTTTGTACATTTGGCAAATATTGTAGTAATTTCTAGTTTGTTAATGCTTTTATCTCAATTGGAGATCTATTAAGTGCCACAACATCAAATACCTTAACTAGTTATGCATGTTTATAAATTTATAAAAATGGTACGAAACTCAAAGATTTAGTATCGGTCATCGGTACCAGTTAGTATCGGTGATTTTGCCTGGGATTGGCTGATATCGACTAATATTTAACATCGATCGGTACTATCAATTTAAAAAATATTAGGGAGTTGTTTGAAAAGAACAAATTTCAATTACTTCGTCTCTCTCCTTTCTTACCCCGCCCAACCCTTATCTGTCGTCTCCTCCCTCACACAGGTAGTCGTCGGTCACCATTGTGCCACCACTCATCGTCGAACCACGCGTCTCCATTGTTAGACCACCTGCTCGCTTCATCTTTGGAGTAATAACAAAAGAAAACCCACGAACCAACCCAACAATTTGCATTAATCTCTTTGGCTTCACTAGAACCCCACATTTTCTCAAGAACCAAGCACATATAAAAGAAAAGTCAATTCAATACATATAGTATAAAAAGTGTAAAATCGGAAACTTTCCTTTCATTGAATAAAAATTTTCATATTCAGTGAATAGTATTTTTGGATGAATAGTGAATTTTTTAGAGACCCAACCTTGAAATAATGAAAAATATCTGAAATAAGTATTAAAGTTTAATGATATTGAAACGAATTGAAAACAAGCATATATGATGGATTTCAAGAGTTCCAAAAGTTTAGGAGTAAAATGCCTTTTTTGGAAAGTAATGGTTATTAATGATTTTAAACTCATTCGAATTTTTTTAAAGCATCCAATCAATAAGAATTGACTCTAATTAGAGTATTTCATGGTCAATTTGAAAATAAGACAGTTATGGAACGTGTTTCGGGATTTAATTCGGTTAATTTGTCAATTAAATGCATTAAAGGGTAATTTGGTCTTTTTGTACTAATTAAGGGTCTTTTTACATGATAACAGTGGATTCATGAGTCATTAGAGATGACCAATGAGATGATGACACGTGTTTGATGAGTCATTAATAATGACAAATAGGAAGGTGACTTGTGTAATCCATGACTATAAAAAGCAAAACTTAAGACATTTTGCTTCATTCTTTTAAGATATATGTGAGAGTGAAACAAAAGAAGAAAAAGAAGAGAAGAAAAAGTGAAGTTTCGACCATGGAGAGAAGAAGGGGTATGTAGCTGATTTTTGATGGGTTTTGGAGCATGAATTGAAGAGAATTTGGTCAAGACTATATGTTCTTTAATTGTTCAAAAGATTGAAAGAAAGCGGTAAGTTTCCTAACCTAAATTTCTAGTTTTGGGGCCTTTTAGTGGGATAGATTTATGTAAGATAAATGATGAATTTTGACTTGACATGGAGTATATAATAAGTTTGGAATTATTTAAGGGTTGAATATGACAAGAGAAAGAGTTATGTATAGTGAAATTTTGTCTTTGATTCTCAAATCACTTGAACCAGCCCTATTGTTTTGATCATAACTCAAGCTACAGACCTTCAAATTGGTTGATTCCAATTGCAGCTGAACCCTAAGACATAGTACTAAAAATCTATAGAAGAGACTAAGACCTAATTCTAGATTAATGATATCGAAGTTTGAGATTGAAAATGGTAACCTGATATTGTTCCTGTGTTGAAATAGATTGTGATATTTGGTACATTTTTCATGATTTAGAAGTTGAAATAAAATGATTTTTAATGATATGGAAACTAGAGACTTAGGGGAACAAAATTCTAGAAGACCTCAAAGCCTAATTTGAACATTCCAATGTGAAAAGTAAGGAACAAGCGGAGATATAACTTCTGGGCATAGGCCATATCCATGACTCATCACACATCATCATGATATGATGAATTAAATTGAGTGAGATAGTGTTTTGAAGAAATTGATAAGTTAGAATGGGTAAAAATATGTTTTTAAGTGACTTTTGAAGCTAGAATTAGAAATGAAGAATGATAGGTTCAGTAGGAAATGAAAATATGATAGCGTACGTGTTATGCGATTAAATACTAATCTCGAATTTGGCTAAACTGAATTTATAGTGTTAATGTCTTATTTTTGAATTTAGAAATAAATGCCTAAGCGAGATGTGCTTGTATAGGTAAAGGAAAGGCACAAAATGCATGAGTGTGCTTTGTGATAAAGTTACTTAACGGTGAGTGCATTTTAAATGTATTTTATGAAAATGATTTCTATTTTATTGTAAAGTGAATATGAATTATGAGTTCTATGTAAATGATGCATTATAAATGAATATTGCTAGTACAATTTTATGTTTTTAACAATATATGAATTGAAGTTTTAAAGTTAAATCTTATAAGATTTGAGTTTATATTAAGATGATGTTGTTGGTTGATAAAAAGGAAATGGTTTTTTAGCCTATATTATACCGTTACGTTTTATACATATTACTATACCGCTGTATAACGGTTAACCTAGTACAGGTAAGCGAATGTAGAACCAGCTCCGTAACTAGTGTTTGACCAGCTACAGGTAAGTGATTTAGAACTAGGTTCGTAACTACTGGAATATAGCAGTTAACCTAGTACGGGTAAACAATGTAGAACCAGCTCTGTAACTGGTGGTTAACTAGTCGCGGGTAAGCGATATAGAACTGGCTCCATAACTACTGATGTATAATGGCTATCTTAATGTGGGTAAGTAATGTAGAACTAGCTCCGTCGTTAGTGATCAACCAGTCACAGGTAAACGATGCAAAACTAGCTCCGTGACTTTATGCCTGAGGGTAACATATGACAAAGAAGTTAGTGATAGGTTATGTCGTGTAAGAAATTCATGACATTTTTAATGTCGCTGCTATTTATTTGAAAAGCAAATTGAGAAACTTGATTTCGGGAGCATATATGTTTTATATTAAATATTGAATTATGCAAATTGAGATGAATTTGTTTTAGGGAGGTTTAAATAGTTTAATATGATTTAAATAGAAATTCTAGTGCTCACTGAGCTCGTTTAGCTCACGCTCTCTTTTCTGCTTTTAAATGAAACCTCCAAGATGCAAGCTTAGGGGCTTCAGTAGCGAGACTCCACCTCACGACTAGTCAACTTCGTCACATGTTGCTGTATAGCATTTTTATCTTGTAAATATTTTTGGGAACATTTGCATCTTTATGAATCTGTTTGGGACTATATTTTGTGTAAAGAATGCATATATATGAATGTTTTAAAGTTAAATGCATCAATATGTCTAAGTTTATTTTTAAGATTATTAAAGCGATTGTTAAAATTGCTTGTGAATGGACTTAAAGTCTAAAATTTGTAATGGGAATTTTGAGATGATTATAGAAATGTTTTGCGCTTTTACAAGGCTTTTGAAAATTTGGGCAGGTCAAAATACAATCGTTGTGTTGTCGAAATTTTTAATAAAAATGATCAATAAAAAAAAACTCCACTGCTTATATCTTTTTAATGTTAAAGCTGATTGGTAAAAAGGGCAATAGGCTTAGCTCCACAGGAACTTTCTAGCTAGATCAGATATCAATTGGAGAGCTACCGTGGGTTGTTGGGTAGGCCGTCCATTCATTTCAGGGTAGGGGCCTATCATTGTTGATATTAGAGCCCGACTTTTAAAAATGGGTTGCTTACATTTTGGTTTAAGTTTTTACGTTGTTTTAAAAGTGAGGTGACCAATAAAATGTAATGAGTTATATGTATATGATTTCATAAACTGAAAGCTTTACACATTTGCATTTTTGTTGAATATATAACATGATGCACATATGAGGTCGTGGACTTCCAAGAGAGCCATTCTAGCGGCTCCTTCACCTAAGTCACCTCCGGCATAGGAGGATAAACACATTCTATAGTTAGCAAATACCTCTATGAACCAGCTACATTCCTAATCGTCAAGGCCAGCTGAGCTAGCCATATGAGTTTTAATGCCAAATATGGCTCAGATTCTCGCCGCAGTAATGTGGCAGCCACAGGAAAGTGTGGAAGTTTCTGAATGCTCAATTGAGCATGTCTATAAATTAAGCACCAAGACTTTTAACAGGAGTGGAGATCCTAAGAGTGCACTCACATGGTTAGATTGGGTCATGAAGATATACAGAGTGGTGGGATGCATAGATGAGTAAAGAGTTATGTTCTCCACCTTCCTCCTCGAGGACAAGGCTAAAGATTAGTGGGAAGTCATTGAGAGACGACATTCAAATGGGGTATCTTTGGTAGAATTTCAAAGAGAGTTCACAAATAGATTCTACCCACAGAGTTATAAGGATGCAATGGTATAGGAGTTCTTTCATCTAGAGCAAGGTTCAACAATAATGACAGATTATGAGAAGAGACTTTTAGAACTTATTAGAAGTGTTCCATTTGTTGCTGATAGTGAAGAGCAGAAGTGCAAGAGGTTTGCTATAGGCTTGAGTCCTAGATTATGGATTCACCTATTGTTGGCTTCACATACACACTACGGGGAATTAGTTGAAGTTGTAATAAAAGTGAAGAGAAATGCAACAACAATCACTCAGAGTTCAAAATCAGAATAGAAGCGCAGCGCATTAGCTAGCTCATCCCAGGGTTTGACTAAGAAAAAAGAAGTCAAGATGGAGTGGTGGCAGGAGGTTTAGTAGAGGTGGATCATCCAGCCAAGGATCCTTTGGGTCACCCACTAGGCCCAAAGACTCATGTGACACTATGACTCTAGTGCCAGAGTGTGCTACTTGTGGAAAAAGACATTTGCGTGAGTATCAGATGAATATGATAGGTTACTTTTATTGTGGTCAGGAGGATTCAGTCACCATAGAGACGTTGGTGGCTGGATCTTCAGCAACTCCACAAGCTAGAGGGGGTGACAGATAGGGTGGTTGGGGTTCTCAGACTAAAGAGTTAAGTTTTACTAGATTTGGCAGAGGTTCTAGGGGTAAGGAAGTAGCCCCTACAAGACAAGCAAGTAGACCTGTACACAAGCCAAAGTTTTGCAATCACTCAGCAGGAGGTTGATGCCACACCAAACGTAGTCACCAGTATGAATACCATTTTTGATCATGATGCATATGCTTTAGTAGATCTTGGTGCTACACATTCTTTTTATGTCAATTGATTTTTCTACAAAATTACGTGTTGAGCCTCAATTATTAGATACTGGGGTAGTAGTTTCCACTTCAGTTGGAAACTTAATCTTCACTGAAAGATTGTTCGTAGATAGTAAAATACTGATTGAGGGTAAAGAATTCCAACAAACCTTATCATATTTGATATTTAGGATTTTGATGTTATTCTCAGAATGGATTGGTTATCAACACATCGAGTGGTGGTGGATTATTTTAAAAAGGAAGTTAGGCTGAGTTGATTAGGGAAACTAGAGGTGATATTTCATGGGATACAGAAATTTCTTTTCACTAGTATCATGACTGCCAAGGTAGCTAGTATAATGCTCCATAAAGGATGCTAGGGATATCTGGCTTACATGATTGAACAGAACAATAATGAGGTTCAACTAGGAGATATTCGATGTTCAAAGAGTTCCCCGATTTGTTTCAGGAGGATCTTCCAAGATTACCCCCAAATAGGGTAATAAAGTTTGAGATAAACCCATCTGATTTCAATTACTCCATACAGAATGGCTCCAGGGGAGTTAAAGGAATTGAAAGTGCAAATGGTGGAGTTGTTAGGTAAGGGTTTGTGAGACCCAACACTTCTCCATGAAGGGCTCTAGTATTATTCGTGAAAAAGAAGAATGAGATTTTAAGGTTGTGTATTGACTATAGACAACTGAACAGAGTGACAGTTCGTAACCAATATCCGCTTTTAAGAATTGATGATTTATTTGATTAACTATAGGGATCTAAGGTGTATTCAAAGATTGATATAAGATCAGGTTATCATTAATTGAAAGTCCACAGTGAGGACATTTTGAAAACTATCTTTAGGATAAGGTACGAGCATTATGAATTCTTAGTTATACCCTTTGGATTAACGAATGCACCAGCTGCTTTTATGGATTTGATGAATAGGATATTTTGAGAGTACCTAGATAAGTTTGTGATTGTATTTATTGATGACATATTGGTGTACTCAAGAAGTCATAAGGACTATACAGAACACCTTCGAATTGTGTTACAAACCCTACAAGAGCACCAATTATATGCTAAGTTTAGTAAGTGTCAGTTTTGGATTAACAAGGTTGCTTTTTTGGGTTCTTTCATCTTAATTGGGAGACTTAGTGTGGATCCCTAAAAGATTAAAGAGTTTACTAATTGGAGATCTCCCACCACTGTAATCGAACTCAGGAGCTTTCTTAGATTGGCAGGCTATTATAGGAAATTCGTTGAAGGATTTTCCAGAATAGCAAGCCTATTGACCAAGTTGACATGAAAACAGGAATCGCTTGAATGGTCAGATGCTTGTCAATGAAGTTTTGATGAATTGAAAGAAAGGCTGATGATAGCTCCTGTACACACATTACCAACAGGGATTGATGGATTTAAATTGTATAATGATGCCTTGAGATAGGTTTTAGGGTGTGTACTTATGCAAAATGATAAGGTTGTAGCCTATGCTTCTAGGCAATTGAAGAAGTATGAATATAACTACCTTACCCATGATCTAGAATTGGCAACAATAGTTTTTTCATTGAGAATATGGAGACATTACTTGTATGGTGTTCCCTGTAGAATTTTCATGGATCATAAGAGTATGCAATATTTGCTTACTTAAAAGGAATTGAATATGAGGCAGAGGCAGTGGTTGGAGTCAATAAAAGATTATGATTGTACGATAGAGTACCATTCTGGAAAAGCCAATGTAATGGCTGATGCCTTAAGTAGGAGACCTACCAATTCGATAACACAACTAAAGACGATATATCTTCCATTTATAGTGGAAATGAGGTCTCTAGGAGTGAGATTGGTTATGACAAACTCAGCAGCATTAATTTTTACCTTTCACGTTCATCCCATCTTAGTGGATCAGATTAGAGAGGGACAGAAACAAGATCCACAGTTAATGAAATTGAAGACAGAAGTTGAGAACGGATCTTACCATTAAGCAAAATGGTACATGATGAGGGGGAAATGATTATATGTATCAAATGTAGAAAAATTAAAGAAGGAGATCTTAGGGGAAGCTCACTCCTCAGCTTACAGTATGCATCTGGGTAGCACGAAAATGTACAACACTCTCAAAGAACACTATTGGTGGAGAGGGATGAAGAAGGAAATAGTAGAATTCGTTTCTAGGTGTCTAACATGTCAGTAGGTAAAAGTAGAACATCAAAAGCTTGTAGGAATAATGCAGCCCCTCCTTATCCCAGAATGGAAGTGGGAGAAGATTACTATAGACTTCATAGTAGACTTCCACAGAGTCAGAAGGGGCATGATGCTATATGGGTGATAATGGACAAGTTAACAAAGTCCGCACATTTCCTTCCAATCAAGAATGATTATCCTTTAAACAAGTTAGCCTAGTTGTATGTGGATGAGATAGTGAGACTCCATGGTGCGTCGATTTCTATTGTATTAGATCGTGACCTTAGGTTTACATCAAGATTTTAACCCAACTTACAGAAAGCCTTAGGTATACGCTTGAAATTTAACACTGCCTTTTACCTCCAAATAGATGGATAATTAGAGAAGACCATCTAGACAATTGAGGATATGCTTAGGTTATGTGTTATGGAGTTTAGGGGGAGTTGAGACACACACCTACCACTAATAGAGTTTGCGTACAAGAGTAGTTATTAGGCCAATATTGGCATGACCCCTTATGAGGCTTTTTATGGAAGAAAATGTAGAACTCCAGTATGTTGGGATCAAGTTGGTGAAAGGTAACTAGTAAGTTCCGAGCTTGTGCAGGTGACAACAGATAAAATTCAAATTATTCGGGACAAATTAAAAATAGCTCAGGATAGAAAGAAAAGCTATGTGGATAATCTTCATAGGGATCTTGAATTTGAAATTAGAGATAGAGTATTTCTCAAGATTTTTCTTTGGAAAGGTGTGCTTAGATTTGGGAAATGTGGTAAGCTAAGTTCGCGTTATATGAGATCGTATGAGATCATAGAAAGAATTGGGTCAGTGGCGCGTATTGAATGAAGATACTAGTTGAGCTCGCAAGGAT
Source organism: Erythroxylum minutifolium (assembly GCA_027123815.1). Classification (NCBI taxonomy): domain Eukaryota; kingdom Viridiplantae; phylum Streptophyta; class Magnoliopsida; order Malpighiales; family Erythroxylaceae; genus Erythroxylum; species Erythroxylum minutifolium. Next base: position 3,010 of record JAOTJB010013216.1, on the reverse strand, counting down.
TCACAATGTCTTTCATGTATCTATGCTTTGCAAGTACTTAGTGGACTCTTCACATGTAATCACTGAACAACCGGTGAACCTAAAGGAAGATTTGACTTTTGAGGAGGAACTTCTATAGATCCTCGACCATAGAGAACAAGTTTTGCGTAATAAGATCATTCCTTTGGTTAAGGTATTATGTAGGAATCACGCGGTAGAGGAAGCTACATAGGGGCCTGAGCAATAGATGCGTGCATTGTATCCCCACTTTTGAACATGTATGCTTAGTTAAATTTCAAGGACAAAATTTGTATAAGGGGTGATTGTATCCTAAAACATTCCTTTCATTGAATAAAAATTTTTATGCTCGATGAATAGTATTTTTAGATGGATAGTGAATTTTTGTGGGACCCAACCTCAAAATAATGAAAAATATCATAAACAATTATTGGAGTTTAATGATATTGCAATGAATTAAAAATAAGTCCAATAGGATGGATTTGAGGAGTTCCAAAAGTTTAGGAGTAAAATGCCCTTTTTGGAAAGTAATGCTTATTAATGATTTTAACATTCGAAAAAATTTTCAAAGCATCCAATCAATAAGAATCGACTTTAATTAAAATATTTCATGATCAATATGAAAATAAGACAGTTATGGAATGTTTTCAGGATTTAATTTAGTTAGTTTGTCAATTAAATGCATTAAAGGGTAATTTGGTCTTTTTGTACTAATTAAGGGCAATTTGGTCTTTTTACATGATAATAGTGGATTGATGAATCATTAGAGATGACCAATGAGATGAGGACTTGTGTTTGATGAGTCATTAGTGATGATAAATAGGAAGATGACATGTGTAATCCATTAAATAAGTATAAAAAGCAAAACTTAAGACATTTTGGTTCATTCTTTTGAGATATATGTGAGAGTGAAACAAAAGAAGAAAAAGAAGAGAAGAAAGAGTGAAGTTTCAACCAAGGAGAGAAGAAGGGGGTGTAGCTGGTTTTTAATGGATTTCAGAGCATGAATTGAAGAGAGTTTGATCAAGACTAAGTGTTCTTTAATTGTTCAAAAGATTGAAAGAAATTGGTAAGTTTCCTAACCTAAATTTCTAATTTTGGGGCTTTTTAGTGGGATAGATTTTTGTAAGATAAATGATGATTTTTGACTTGCCATAAAGTAGATAATAAGTTTGGAATTATTTAAGGGTTGAATATTACAAGAGAAAGAGTTATGTATAGTGAAATTTTGTCTTTGATTCTCAAATCACTTAAACCAGCCCTATTGTTTTGACCATAACTCAAGCTACAGACCTTCAAATTGGTTGATTCCAATTGCAGATAAAACCTAAGACATATTACCAAAAAGCTATAGAAGAGACCTAGACCTAATTCTGGATTAATGATATCGAAGTTTGAGATTGAAAATGGTAACTTGATACCGTCCTTATGTTGAAATAAATTGTGATATTTGGTACATTTTTTATGATTTAGAAGTTGAAATGACATGATTTATGATGATATGGAAACGTGAGACTTAGGGGAACAAATAGTTAGAAGACCTCAAAGCCTAATTTGAACATTTCTATGTGAAAAGTATGGAACAAGTGGAGGTATAGCTACTAGACATAGGCCGTATTTGTGACTCATCATACATCATCATGATATGGTGAATTAAATTGAGCGAGATAGTGTTTTGAAGAAATTGATAAGTTAGAACGGGTAAAAATATGATTTTAAGTGACTTTTGAAGTTAGAATTGGAAACGAAAAAAATAGGTTAGCTTTCAGTAGTACACAAAAATACGATTAACGTACGTGTTATGTGAAAAAATACTAATCTTTAATTCGGTTAAACCAAATTTATAGTGTTAATATCTTATTTTTGAATTTGGAAATAAATAACTAAGTAAAATGTGCTTGTGTAGGTAAAGGAAAGGCATAGAACGCGTGAGTGTGCTTGGCGATAAAGATGCTTAACGGTGAGTGCATTTTAAATGTATTTTATGAAAATGATTTCTATTTTATCATGAAGTGAATATGAATGATGAGTTTTATGTAAATGAGGCATTATAAGTAAAGATTGGTAGTACAATTTTATGTTTTTAGCAATATATGAATTGAAGTTTTAAAGTTAAATCTTATAAGATTCGAGTTTATATTGAGATGATGTTATTGGTTGATAAAAAGGAAATGGTTTTTTGGCCTATGGAATACTGCTAGGTTTTATACATATTAATATACTGGTGTATAATGGTTAACCTAGTATAGATAATCAATATAGAACCAACTCCGTAACTAGTGGTTGGCTAGTTGTAGGTAAGCAATGTAAAACCAATTCCGTAACTACCGGTATATAGTGGTTAACCTAGTATAGGTAAGCGATGTAGAACTAGTTCCGTAACTGATGGTTGACCAGTTGCGGGTAAGCGATGCAAAACTAGCTCCATAACTATTGATGTATAATGGTTATCCTAGTGCGTGTAAGCGATGTAAAACTAGCTCCATCACTAGTGATTAACTAGTCGGGGGTAAGCGATGTAGAACCAGCTTCGTGACTTTATACTTGAGGGTACCATATGGCAAAGAAGTTAGTGATAGGCTACATCATGTAAGAAATCAATGACATTTTTAATGCCACCACTATTTATTTGAAAAGCGATTTGAGAAACTTGATTTTGGGAAGCATATATGTTTTATATTAAATATTGAATTATGGAAATTGAGATTTGTTTAGGGAGGTTTAAATAGTTAAATATGATTTGAATAGAAATTCTAGCACTCATTAAGCTCGTTTAGCTCACACTCTCTTTTCTGTTTTTAAATGAAACCTCCCAGGTGCGTGCTTAGGGGCTTCAATAGCAAAGACTCCACCTCAAGACTAGTCAACTTCATCACGTGCTATTATGTAGGCTTTTTTTCTTGTAAATATTTTTGAGAATATTACATCTTTATGAATATGTTTTGGAATATATTTTATGTAAAGAATGCATATATATGAATGTTTTAAAGTTAAATACATAAATATGTCTGAG
>JAOTJB010013132.1:0-11257 GCA_027123815.1 Erythroxylum minutifolium | reverse complement strand
AGTTTTCAAAAAAAATTTATATCGAGTTTTTAAATGTTAAGTGATGTGACACGCCACCCTCGAGGGGCACGGATTCGAATATCACCATCGGTATCGGGTTCGGGTCCAGCGGGAGTGGGGTGTTACAGTGATAACAATATGATTTGATCTTTTATCTAATGCAATTATATTAGTTGATTTATTATAATTCAATTATGTTTTTTATTATTGTTCTAATATATCCATAATATTAGTGCATGATTTGATTTCATATGATTGAGATTGAGAAATCCTCTTATATGTATAGTTCTACCATAATTGGAAGGAGTTACAAGTAAACCTAGAGATATGCCAACATAAATCCCTTAAATTAGGGTCAAACCTAATAATAGAATTCACGAATCGATAAAGCAATCCTAGGGGTTTTAACTAGAAATAGTTTTGTTAATCAACTGATGGATTAGTTGTTAATAATCTTTAGAAAGATATTGACATCAGATAGGAATTTCTAAGGTCTAATAATCAATATATAATTACATGATAATGGGTTAACAGTTAATGATTCTTAAGGGGATTCATCACCTAAACACTATTATTTGATCTAGACTTTTCTAAGTTCTTTCCTCTATCTTGTGTTCATTATTGTTTAATTTTAGCTTATTTGTCAATTTAATTTTTAATTAAAATCTAAAATCTAATTCATAGGTTAGATAACAAAAAAGGGTAACACTAGTAATTCCAATCTTCGTGGAATCAACCTATACTTTTCTGTGCTATCTACAGCTATGCCATGGACTTATGGTAAATTTAAATATTGAGCTAATCCAAGTCAATCAAGTAGGTTTGAGGGAGGAGGTGGAACTATAATTGAAGATGCATATAGGGAGCTCGCTCTTAAGGTTTTGTCCAAATTGATGTTAAAAGTAATGAAGTTTTAGATGAATCAAACGGGATAAAATTTTAAATAGGTGTGTGATTTTTTTATGCCTATTACCTAATTAAAGAGATTGAGATTGATTTGCTCGAGGATAAAAAATTAGAATTATAGGGGTATTTGATATGCATAAAATATACGCTCGATTTACAGAGTATTTTTTCTTATTATCCATTCAAAGTAGTTTAATTTAATTGGTTTTATATTATGATGTTTTAATTATGGAAAATTTAATTGAGAAACTGGGTTATCCAATAATTGGAGTTTATAAGGAAAACTATAAAGAAAATATAATTTTGGCTAAATACAATCTAACACACATTAGTGTGCTATCGCATGTTTTACATTAGACAAAAATAGATGGCTAAAAGATTAAATGCAACATTGTATTAAGGCATGTTCTATACTAAAACTTTAGTAAACAAGACACAACCTTTTACATGATGGGCGAGAGCCATTTTTTTAATTCGTCTAATTCATCAGCCAACTAGATCTTTAGATGTTTAGAATAATTTTTAATTCAATCTTAACCTAACTAAACAATCATATTATAAAATAAAGGAAGGAAGGAAAAACTAGAAGAGTTGTTATAGTCTCCTTTAATCTTTCTCCAAATACTTCTCTGATGTGGAGAAACCTAAAACTAAAAGTTTAGTGGCAAAGAAGGTTTCCACTAGCCTATAAAATATGCTAAAAAGAAGACCAATAAGAATATTTATAAGCTAGAGTTATATAAAAGAGTTCTAAGATAATTAAACTTGTAATTCTACATGTCTTTAAAGTGCTTGGTATGAGAACTAGCACCTATCACACTTCTATATTAACATTAATTTTGTTTTGAAAATTTTTAAGTTTAGTATGAAGAGTCTAAAAATGATTTTAATTCATGTTTGGAGCTAGTTTTACTTTATGTTTTGGAACTATTTTTGTTTTAAGTCTTCTATAAAGTTGTAGTTTTTTTAGTTTAAATACTCTAAATTCACCTAAATCATACACTTACAAAGAAATTTATACTTGAATTCATATTTCCACCTCAATATAATCACCTAATAAAATAAGTCATTCCCTACAAACATGCAAAATATTGATTTATCAATTTCACTACACTTAACTTACTGCTTTTCCTTAAGAATTAAAATTATACTATAACTTACTAAAAACTGCTAAATAAAATAAGAATCAATTCAAATATTATAGGTGTATAGGAGTTTTTAGTATATACCACAAGCCTTTAAAACCCTAGATGCCCTTAGTAGAGGAGTTATAGTCTCCTGAGGATTTACTTAAATGCTACCCATAAAAGTTAACCTAAAATCATGAGTTTGATTTATAGTTAATAACAAAATACATAAAAATTCAAGTCTCAGTTGAATTATAAACTTAAAGTCATAATATTTCTAAGATAAATCACAATGAAAACAAGACGAATAAACAATATTATACCTCTTTCATCCAGTTCAAACACTTTAATTTGGCATGTCCTCATAAGATATCTCTCATTTACACAACTAAATTATTATATACAAATGTCAAAATCAAGATCCATAATGCTTTAACTAAATTATTATCTTTAAGGTTTAAATTTAAGGCCCAGGACTCCAAAACATCTGAGGTTTAACTACTCTAAAATTAACCATATAATTCATTTGTTTTAGTATTTATATCACTATTACTTCATCTTTTTTAATGAGCCTAATATCTAACCATATTAAGAAGACTCTTATTTCCTTCAGTTTTTATGATGAGATTAGATAAAACACACAATTACTAGGTTTTGATTCAATTGCACTAGTTAAAGAACACTTGTAAGAAACATTTTTTTCTTACAAAAATCTTTCTATTTATGTTTTCTATTCATAGGACGATCATTAATCATTTGAATTATAAATTATCTCTTACATAGATAACTTTGTCGACTACTATGACAATTAGATATCAAACAATGCAACTTTAAACTCATCAAATTTATCTTTATCTATCAGCTTCTTCTCCCTAATGGCATCGACTTAGAAGGTTTGGCAAGATCTACGCCTCTATTATAATTAAGAATTTGGTTGAAGAGAATTGCTCTTCCACCCTCTTCTTCTTTCCAAACTCATGTTGGCTGTGATTGACTTATTATAATAAACTTTTAACTTCTTCTAATTCTATATATCTCTCTTTTCTCTTATAGATTTTTAAAAAATATCTAATTCCTTGTAAGTATGAATTATAGTGTGTTTTCTAGGTTTAATAGTGTGTTTTTAGTATTTAAACACATTATAATCATGTGTTTAATACATAGGTTTATGTTCTTGTTGGTGTTTGTTTTTTTATTTAATTAATTTTTGTTTAAAGCAAGAATTTGAAATTAATTGTAAGTTATTTGATGTGTTTGGTGATTTCAAAAAAATTGAAGAAAAGAAGAAGAAAGAGCTAGAAAATAAGTTATAGCACAATCGTACATGGAAGAAGTAACATGTTTATGGCTCTCTGGCACGATCATGCATCGATAGAGAGCTAAAGCAAGATATGCACAATCATACATCATTTTTTCCAGTTCATGAACTTTTTATATTTTTGACAATTCGTGGCTCTTTTTGGAAGAAAAACACATGGAAAAACCTAGATAAAACCTTAGAATTTAAGAGTGTAAAAAAGAAGAGAAAAAATCACTTGATGGTAAAAAAACATAAAATGAGGAGATCAAAAGAGCAAATTTTGAAGAAAAAACTACAAAATTCCTACTCAAGGCAAAGAAAAAAGGACATCCTTATTCAATTCTCTATTTTTTCTTTTATTCCCTTATTGTTGTTGAATATTAATGATGACTCAATTGGTATACATAGGTACATTTATGGATTTATAAATTCCTTTTTAGATTACTTTTTATTTATTTGTAAACTTTACATTTTTATTTAATGAAATATGTTTATGATGTTTATTGCTTTATATTCAATTTGATTCAAGATATTAGATTAGATAGCTTTTGTTGAGTTGCACAAATAGGCAACTGAAGAGAGATCTTAATTTTTTATTAGTTATTATAGGATTGCTTCAATTCTATTTACATAGTTAAGAAGAGTTTTGGTAGATCGAGAAATCATAATTCAAATTCTATCTATTGTAATTGGAATTACTTGATTAGATCTCGAGAGAAGATAATCATAATTACTGGATATCTAAGCACAAGTACTATTAAATTAAGAAGGTAAAGTGAGAAAAATAAAGGTAGAAGTAATTCCTAGTTTTTATCATTGATCAATCAATCAAATTCATTGTTGCTTATTTCATTGTTTGATTATCAATTATTTATTTTAGTTTAATTTTTAGCAAATTATATTATTATTTACCTTAAACAAAGTTTACAATTATTTTTGGGTGACTACTCTAATCCTCATGGGATGATAATTTTTATAATATAAGATATGATTTGTATACATACAATAAAGAAAGTTTTCCATTTAAAACTTCAACACTTGAGCCATTCTCAAAAGCTATAGTTACCTTTAGGTTAAACATTTTATCGTTAAGCATCTCTCTAAATCTTTAAGCTTATTTGAATTATAATATAAAGTCTCATGCCCTCTTTTTATTGCTTTAAAAATGTGCTTAAAAATAAGCTCACAATTGCTTTTACTTAACAGCAGATGCTACTAAAAGTCTTTGCTATCAGTTCTTGCTGGTTTAATAAATGTTGATGAGGAGATCTTGCTCTTTAGCACCACAAAGATCCACTATTCCTTGAATCTCTCTACATGGTCAGTCAAATTTGTGGTTCCATTATAAATTTATAGTAATGATAACTTAACTTTAGTGGTAGTAATTCATCAAGTATATCCTGTATGAATGGACTGTAAGCATAATTTATTGCCTAAACATAATCACAATAATTCTTTAGCCCATAATTGAAAATTCTATATTTACATGAAAATATAAAATATAAAGTACATACCTTGATCTATAAGTGAAATTTTGATTAAGACCCTTCCAAAAGATTGAATATAAAGAAACTTGTTTCTCTTCTCTTTCCCTCAATAATTATGCTTTTTTAATGGTGAAAATAAATAGAGGTGTATATATAGATGAGAGAGAGGACCAATTTCAAATTAAATAAAGATATCTCTGAACCATTACCATCAAACGGTATGTTTAAAATAAAATCTTATCTTAATTAATCAACGTTGTCTTCATCAAATTGACCAATCATAAGTTAGCATTTAATATTATTAGAACCATAATTATTTAATGAGCAACATATTAAGATCATTTAATGTAGTTGAAATAACGGAAAACCAAAGAGATGAGACTTTGCACTATAGTTAGTTCAGCACCAATCATGAACCCCCAAGGAATTCTCTCTTTCTAGCTGTTCAAAATCGTCGATTAATTTGTATGACCATCGAGGAATTTTTTTAGTTATTTCTTGTGATTTGTTTCAATATTTTGGTTTTGGAATATGAATAGAGAAAAGAGGATAGGCTTATTCTAGTCAAAAAAGATATGGGAATTTCCCATAAGTAATTAAAATAATTGAGCATGAGAGCCAAATGATATAGGTTTTACATTCTCCCACTTAGCTCATTAATTGAAAAACATTATATCATGGTTTAATAATACATAAACATTCTACGTAGAGATTTGTTAAATTCTTTAATGTTGATTATATTATAAATCATAATCAAATAAAGATACTAATGAGAGTCATAGCGGATTTACATCTTAACAATCGACATAATTCCTTCCACGTACTACAATATTAGCGCTTTATTCAATATGATCCATAAATAAGAAACACATTAATGGTCTAACAATAATGTCTTAGTTAAAGACAAATCCTATAAACATAAGTTATTGATAAATGTATACTACAAAATAGGATTAACAGAAACATAAGCATAAATGAGCTCACAGTGTCAAAATACAAACATATAAATCTTAATAATGGTATCTTATAACAACTATTCCTTCAAAAGTTTTTTAAGGATTTTTGGTGCCAATACTTTCATCAAGGATCTGCAATCATATAATTAGTGCTAATATATTAAATTGACACTGTTTGTTTATGAACTTCTTCTTTAACAGACAAGTATTTTAATTCCATATGTTTAGCACTTTTAGAATACTTATCGTTCTTTGAAAAGAAGACAGTTGCAGAATTATCATAATAAAATTTCGGTGGCCTAGCAATACTGTCGACAACTCCAAGTCCTAAAATAAAGTTTCGCAACCATAAACCTTGAATTGTAGCTTTAAAACATGCTACAAATTTAGCTTCCATAGTGGACGCAACAATGATCAAATGCTTCACACTTTTTCAAAAAATAGTCCCTCTAGTTAAAAAAAAAGGTAGCAAAAACTGGACTTTCTAATATCAATGCAACTGGCAAAATCTGAATATCCAATCACTTTCAAATGGCTAAATCTCCTATAAGTGAGCATATGTTCTTGAGTACATTGTAGATATCTCAAAAATTTCTTTGCAGCTTTCCAAAGAACCAATCTAAGATTACTTTGATAACTACCCAGCATACTGATAGCAAAGCTAATGTCTGATCTGGTGCAAGTTTTAGCATACATTAGGCTTCCAAAAATTGATGCATAAGGAATATTTTCCATTTCCTTATGCTCCAATTCATTATTTGGACATTAATTAAGACAAAACTTGTCTCCCTTCTGAATTGGAACTACACTTACGGAACAATTTTTCATGACAAATCTCTCCAAGATCTTATTAATGTAAGCTTTTTGAGATAAGCATAATAGTCCTTATAACTTGTCACGGACTATTTCAATTCCTATAACATAGCTGGCTTATTCCATCTCTTTAATTTCAAAATTCTCAGACTGAAATTTCTTGGTGTTGTGCATTAAACAAAGATCATTAATAGCTAACAAGACATCATCAATATAAAGCACCAAAAATATGAACTCACTCCCACTAGTTTTTAGATATATACATGGATCAACGATGTTTTCTTTAAATCCAAAGGAGGCAATAGTATCATTAAACTTAAGATACCATTGTCTAGAGGCTTGCTTAAGTCCATATATTACCTTCTTAAGTTTACACACCTTGTCTTCCTTTCCTTCAATTAAAAAGTCATCAGGTTGATCCATATACGCGTTTTTCTTTAAATTACCATTAAGAAAGGTTGTTTTCACATCTATTTGATGTAACTCTAAATCATAATGAGTCACTACTGCCATAATAATTCTAAAAGGGCCTTTCTTTGAAACTGGTGAAAAAGTCTCCTTATAATCAATATCATCTTTCTGAGTATAACCTTTGGTAAAAAGTCTTTCAATATTGCCATAAGAGTCACGTTTGGTCTTAAAAACCCACTTATATCTAACTCTCTTACAACCTTCGGGCAATTTGACTAAATCCCAAACTTCATTGTGCTCCATAGAATTTAACTCTTCTTTTATATCATCAATCCATTTAATATAATTAATACTTTCAATAGCTTGTGAAAACGAAACTGGATCATCATTATTTCCTATGTCAAACTTTGACTCTTATAGATATATGTTGAGTGTAATTTATATAAAACAATTTATTCGTTTTATGCTCAAAAACTACAAGTGTACGGTTATGACTTGTAGTTAAAAAGCGCATATAGATCGCACATGGATTGATGCCCAGACACCACTTAATTTAGATCAAGCTTTGTTTAAGAAACGAAATTGTTTAATAGAAACAATCTGAAAAATTAAATTAAAATTGAAAGACTAATAATAAACAAATTAACAATACTAAAATGCAAAAAATTAAAATTGAAGAATCTAAAGACTAGAGATTGCTTTCTCTCTATTTTTTTCTCCCTTATATTTTATTAAACAAATTGTGTCTCACCTAAGATTTTCAAATGTATTAACTACCCTCTCTCAAGGTGAAATTAATTGTCCCTAATCAAATTAAATGAAGTCAATTGAACGATCTCTCAACCTACCTAAATACTCCACCAATTTAACTAGTTATTAAACTATCCTATAGGTGATCAATTGAATTAGCCGAGATCTCTCTTCTAACTAATCAATCAATGAGATGATTGTACGTCTATAGGTTGCCAACTCTCGTTGTACAATCCTACATAAATAACCTTACTCACTCTCTCAATTTATTGCAAGATAGAAATAAAATTAATAATCATCAAAGACAACTTTCATTCAACTCAATAAAATAAGAGTTTAACAAAAATAGTACAAAAGCAATCCCTAAAAACAAATAATCCTTTCATGGTCTCCTTAGCATCACCAACACTCAAATATTCCATTATACAAAGATTAGAAGAGATAAAATTGAAAGAAAAACAAATAGAGAAACTCCTTCTCTTCTTTGCAAAAATCTGGAATTTTTGATGTTGATGTGTTATTTTCCCAATCTTGATGTTAATCCTTGAATCTTCACCTTCCTTAAGACTCAAAAATTGTATTCTTCACTTAAGGAGGCTCTTTTCTATAGAAGGTTTTGTCCTCTTTTAACCATGGAGGCTTAATTATGTTTTATAGTCTAGAAACCCTAAGTTTAATTGATCCCTGCATAATGTCTCGAATTATAGTTCCCACAATCGTGGGAATTGGCAGGATTACCATAATTGTGAGATTTTGCGACAGAATGTTCTCTCTTCTCTTTTCTTTTTGGATCTCTAGCTTAATCTCCAAGTTGCTCAATCTTCCTTCCTACATAAAAAAATCAAATTTTACCCTAAATTAACATCAAACATAAAAGAACAACAATGAAAATCAAATTAAATCAAAACATACAAAATGAATCCTAAACTACAACAATAATCATCACCTATGCCAGAAACATATGCCAATTATTTAGAAAAACATAGACTAATGCACAACTATCAACATCCCTACACTTAAATGTTTGTTTTCCCTCAGCAAAATAAATACAATCAATTAATTTTATCACTTCATTTTCACAAAGATCAAAGCATAGAATCCTTCAAATTTAAGCTAACTCAAATATCAAGTTATTAGATATATTATGACTACTTTTTCGTTGGTGTATATAAGCAAACTCAACAATTGGCACCATCACTCAAAGATAAGTATAGATGCAAAATGAAACTTCCTCATTGTTTTCACTCATTTCTCTCAAGTGTTTGATGGTTAGTGTTTTACTTAAACTTCTTATGGAAAACTACACTACCATAGTCTTGCTAATACACCAATTCTCCTTTACAATGACTGCATGCATAAATAGATCAAAAGGACTTGCTTAGGGTTGTAATGTGGTAAGGGTTAAGGTGGGTAAAGAGGGAACAAGGTTAACACAAGCATTCATATAGTAAAAAGAAAGTAAAAAGGGATAACAAAACATAACTCCAAGATTTACAAATGTAACTAATATTCTGCACTTATTGATACTACTCAATTGTTCTTCCTTTTTCTTTTGGACACTTTTTTCATTTTTTCTTTATTTTTCTTAATACATGGAAGAACTATAAATAAAATAGCAAAATATATACAATGTGATGTACAGGCAAAAATATCCTCAACTCATCTCGATAATTATTTTCACAATGATCCCAACTAATATATTACTTAACACTCTATTAAGCTTGTGAATGGGTAGATTAATGGCGTTTAAGGTTTTAAAATTTTTTAGTATTTCAAGAAACAAAAGGTTAAGGCTCAATAGGGTTAGTAAGGGATAATCAGTGGGTGGTTCATTTAAGCCAAAAGTTAACACAAAAAGGGACTTAATCATCTCTATTAAGCATGCATCCAGTAGACTCAAACCGATTCAAAGCAAGTTCTGAAGGTAATAACCTAAGGAAGTAACACTTGAAAAAGAAATGAAATGACTATAAATGAAGTCATATAGCTCAATCCTCACTTTGGCTCAACTGAAAACTCATTATGCATCTCTACACTACCTCATTGTTCATGTGACAATTTGTGACTAAGCTTATGCAACCAATTATGTTTCATCACTCTATATGGTTCACTTTCTACTTAGAGGGCCTAATTTGAGTTCAAGCATGCATTCAATCTAATTCCAACTATATGGCAGAATCTTCATAATAATATTTATCAGAGTGATTTAAATATGGTTCCATTGCTAACACAAAAAACATACAATATGCCTAAATATGCATCCTATTTAACAAAAATGCAAACAATGCAATTAAGCAAGTTAATGTCACCTCCCCACACTTAAGATTTCACATTATCCTCAATGTGACAAAGTAAGAACCAAACCAAGGGAAATGACATCAAACCATACAAAATAAAATGAAATTAAACCGAACAAGAGAAATTAAACAACAACTGGTATGAGAACAAATAGAAAATATTGAAGTCAAAGCACAATTAAGGAAGTTAAAACTAAACAAAAGATATAGCATGCTAATAACTAATATAAAATCAAATACATATGAAGGAAAATGCATTCACACACATAAAGTAACAAATAAAAAATAAAAAACTAAAAGGTTGAGGGAAAAGAAAAGCTTATTCTGATGGTGATGGCGAAGGTGTTGGCGAAGGAGCTTCAAAGTTGTTCCTTCGATAGAAGTTGAGGAACCTTTTCTTAAAGCTACGTTGCTCCTTGTGAACCTGCCATATTTGGGTGCCGAATTCATCGAGCTGAGAGGTTATTTGTTGATGATTTGCCGCTATTCGGTCGAGAATTGACTGATAACGATCAACTGCCACTGGTTCCCCTGCTTCCTCTACTACCGTTTCTTCCTCTGGTTCTGTAGCTGCTCTGGATGTGAAGGGTTGGCCTACATCTTCCCTGGCATCTCTCCTGATCAAACTATAATGCTTGTCTAAGGATTGCGGAGTTCCATGGATTGGACTTCCACAATCTCAACACGTCTCAAATAAACTATATCAAATATGTCGTGAGGAGTAATATGCAAATTTGCCATATTAACATTATAGAATGTACTTAAAGCAGAGGCAATATGGGCCATGCGAAAAGATGTATTCTGTTTAGTAATCACACTCACTAATGATTGAAAAATCCTATATAGTGTGTTGATTTTAAGCTTTCTGTCCATACACTATAAAAAGAAGAGTTCTTTAGCTGAACATTTGTTGACTTCTGTTTTGTTAAACATAGTCAAGCACATAAATTTATGTAACAACAAATGTTCAGCACTCCTAATCAGAGAGTTTGGTGCATTACGTGAATCGAAATTGGTTTCTCTCATGAGAGTAGTCCAAAAAGAATCCACATCAAAATCAGGATGGTCATCTAAAACTTTTGTATTTGACAAGTTCAATAGTTCACTGAAATAACATTTTTTTCCGATTGTCTCCTTGGGGTTACTTCAAAAATTTAACCAAGGATTGCATATAGCACAACCTCGGGTCGTTCTCTTTGAGGAACCAAAG
>JAOTJB010013107.1:0-11258 GCA_027123815.1 Erythroxylum minutifolium | reverse complement strand
GTTTTGTTTTCTTTCAATCTTCTCTCTACTCTTTCTTGGATGTTGATTATCTTTATTTATATGGATTCTTTTATCATATTCTTGAAACTAACTCCCAATTAAGGTTAGGGATGTAGCCTAAATTGGGAGATTGCTTTATATTTTATAGATTGATTGGTTTTGAATGAAAGTTCTTTAGTTATATTTATCTTTCTTGAACTTAATTGTTGTTTCTATGTCCGATCACCATATATGCAATCTTAGGAATTATATGATGAACTGAGAGATGAAATATAATTTATGCACTAGGAAGATAAATACATTAGATTTAGAAATAGAGATATCCTGAACTAGTGTGATAACTTCTAATTGCTTGTTCTTAATGAATTTGACTAGTTAGGTTTTGCAGTGAGAGATGGTAATCGACTAGTCAGATATTCTTATATGTCTTGAGAGATAATATAAGTAAATTTGTGTAGTTGTTATTATAACCTATCACTTAATCAAATCCATAATTTATTAATCAATCTCTTAAATTGGTAAACCCTAAAGCCCTAAGTCTAAATCATAAGATTTCCATTACTCGTTTGTTTATAGTCTTTACAATTTATTATCTACTCCAATCCAATCATCTTTTAAGTTTCTTGTTATTTTAGTTCAAGTAATTAGGATTAACTCAGTAGTGAGTAGCTTAGTCCTTGTGGGAGACGATCTTGGAATTCTTGTAGGAATGATTTTGTGCACTTGCAGATTTTGTCAACTAAGTTTTTGGCACCGTTGCCTGGGACTAATTTATATTTGGTACTATTAATTCTATTTGTTTTTAGTTAACTTAAGTTTTCTTCCATTAATTACTTTTAAACCATTTTATCTTTTTTTATTTCAGGAGCTGCATGAACTTAAGGCATTCAAGAAATTTGAACAACGATCAGCTAATTGAGTTAAATCCTAAAATTGAACACACTTGTAGAAGGAACAACTCCCAAAGAAGAAGAGAGATGGCAAATAATAATCAAAATGCAATTCTGCATGGGGAATAAGATATGGGAACGATCAATTCAATGAAGGAAATCAGGCTGAAAGTTGGAGGCAAAATAACAATGAATCGATGGTTGCCAATCCTACTGTAAGGAGAATTAAAGATTATCAGATACCATTTATTATTGGCAACCCTTCTTGCATTCGATTGAGTGCAGCAACAAGGAATTATAAGCTAAAGTAGATCCATCTATCTATGTTGCCACAATTTAATGGAATGTTGAGTGAAGATGCTCTAGCCCTTATGAGAGATTTCTATGTAACAGTTCAAACTCTTCCGCTGTATGGATTGTCTAAAGATGAGTTAAGGCTAAGGTGTTTTTCCTATTACATGAAGGGATTAACAAGAACCTGGTTGCTAAGCTTAGAGGTAGATTACCTTGATACTTGGGACAAAGTAATGGAGACTTTCATTATAAAGTGGTACCCAACCCACAAAACTCTCGAACTAAGGAAGATGATACATTGGTTCTAACAGAAAGAAGGACAAAACGTTCATAAAGCATGGGAGCGATTTAATGATCTCCTTAACCAGTGTTGGATTTGATACATACTCTTTGACTCAGTTTTTCTATAATAGTCTCACTGATCACAATCAGACTTTGGTAGATTTAAACACTGGTGGGAATGTTAGTAACCTAAGTTCCCAAGAGTTATGGAATATTTTCAAAAAATTTACGAAGAATTCACATTATAAGGTGACTAAGAGCAAAGCTGCTGCTCTTAATGAAGTGGGTTCTAAACCTGACATAGCCTACAAATTTGTTGAGATAAATAAGAAGTTCAATATATTGATGAATAACAACACGTCTGGTAGGGATCCTTGCACTCTTTGTGGTAGATTTGAGCATACAGTAGCTGATTGTATGAATATTGAAGCAACAATGCCAGAGGAAGAGGTGAACTATGTAAACAATGGTAGATAAGGTCAGAGATATGATCCTTTCTCAAAAACCTACAATGAAGGTTCAAAGTCTTATCCCAATTTTTCATGAAAAAATCAAGGGGCTGTAAAACCAATAGGACCACCTGGGTTCCAAGCACCACCAAAATAGCAGTATTCACCTACTTCATCTTCTGCATAATAACAATTCCCTTCCCCTTGGGTGAAAAAAGTAGAGTGGCTTGAAGATATTTTTGCTCAACTTATAAGCAAGATAGATCAAAGTGCTCAAGCTAGTTCTCAAGCCATGACCAGAATGGAGCAGAACATCCAGTCCAACCAAGCTGCCATAAAAAATTTAGAGCTGCAAATCAGTCAAGTGGAAAAAGAGGTAAGTGAAAGAGGTAAGGGAAAGCTACCTAGCACTACTCAAGTGAATCCAAAATAGGATTGTATGATAATTCACCTGACGAGTGGTAAAATGGTAAAAGATAAGATTCCTAAAGAAAAGAAAGCTAAGATAAATAAGACCAAGGATATTGAAATTGTGAATTTGGATAAAGAAGAAGAGCTTAAAGAAACCGAACCAAAGAAAAAGATTTCACTAATTTCATAATTTTCCTTTGTGCCACCCATACCATACCCTCAAAGGGTAAAGAAGAAACATGATGATTCCAAATTTCAGAAATTCCTTGACCTTTTCAAGAAGATCCAAATCAACATCCCTTTTGCTGAAGCACTTGCTGAGATGCTTGCTTACATCAAGTTCTTGAAGGAAATGATCTCCAATAAAAAGAAGCTGGACTATTTTGCTATGGTAGCCTTAACTGAGATGTGTAGTTCTATTTTACAAAACAAACTACCCCCTAAGTTAAAGGACCCAAGGAGTTTCACTATTCCTTGTCACTTTGGTGCTTCTAATGTTTTTCAATGCTTATGTGACTTAGGAGCAAGTATTAATTTTATTCCTTTGTCTCTTTATAACAAGCTTGGAATTGATGATCTCAAACCAACTACAATTTCATTGCAACTTGCTGATAGATCAATTTGATACCCTATTGGTATAGTTGAGGACTTTCTAGTAAAAGTTGGTAAGCTTATAATTCTAGCTGACTTTGTTGTGCTTAAGATAGATTTCGATATGCAGTTTCCCATAATATTAAGAAGACCATTCTTAGTCACTGGTGGAGTATTGATTGATGTCTCAGATGGTAAGTTGACCTTGAGAGTTGGTGATGAGGAAGAGGTATTTAACATTTTCAGTTTTCACCCTCTTTCGATGAAGTCACTTATAGGATAGATGTAACTAATTCTCTTACACTTGAATTTATTCCTAAATTAATGTATGATGATGCTTTAGAGGCATATCTAGCTTTAGGAATAGATAAGAATGAATTAGATGCTGAGTTAGTGGACTATGCATATAGATTGCAAGGTAATGATTTTAGGTATAAACCTATAATTGAAGAATTGGGCCCTCCTAAACCTAAGTTGTTACCATCCATATTAAGCCCACCCAAACCTGAATTAAAACAGCTTCCAATTCATTTGAGGTATGCTTTCTTAGGAGAATCAAGTACATATCTAGTTATTATTTCTTCTTCTTTGAATTCTCTTAAGAAGAGAAGTTATTAAGGATGTTACGTGAACATAAATTGGCTATGGCATGGAATATTGCTAACATAAAGGGAATTAGTCCTTCCATTTGTGTTCACAAGATTTTAATGGAGGAAAACCACAAACTAGTATGGAAAATCATAGGAGACTCAATCCTAACATGAAGAAAGTTGTGTGATCTGAGGTACTTAAGTTACTTGATGTAGGAATTATCTATCTTATTTCTGATAGCTCCTCTTGGTAAGTCCTATGCAGGTGGTACCAAAGAAAGGTGGCATGACCATCATCTCTAATAATAGTAATGAGTTAATTTTCACTAGAGTTGTGACAGGGTGGAGGGTTCGTATAGATTACAGGAAATTAAATGCAGCAAATAGAAAAGATTAATTCCCTCCCCCTTTTATTAATCAAATGTTGGAAAGATTAGCAGGGCATGATTATTATTACTTTTTAGATAGTTATTCACTGTATAACCAAATTCCCATAGCCCCAGAGGATGAGGAGAAGACCACCTTCACTTGCCCTTATAGTACATTTGCATATTGTAGGATGCCCTTCGATTTGTGCAATGCTCCTGCCACTTTCCAACACTGTATGATGTCCATATTCTTCGACATGGTGGAGAATATAATAGAGGTATTTATGGATGATTTTTCTATTTTTGGTTCTTCTTTTTGATAAATTTTTGTTTAATCTTGAAAAATTCCTACAAAGATGTGAAGAAACCAACCTTGTGCTAAATTAGAAAAAGTGCCATTTTACGGTACAAGATGAGATCGTCTTAGGCCACAAAATTTCAAATAATGGAATAGAGGTTGATCCAGCAAAAATCGAAGTCCTCAATAAATTTCCGTCCCTTAATTCAGTTAGAGCAATAAGGACTTTTCTTAGGCATGCAGGGTTCTATTGCAGATTTATTAAAGATTTTTGCCTAGATTTCCAAACCCTCATGTGCTTTGTTGCAAAAGGAAGTCCCTTTTGAATATGCTAATGAATGTCTTGATGCTTTCAACATGTTGAAAAAGGAACTTACCTTAGCCCCTATAATGGCCGCACCGAATTGGAATCTCCCTTTTAAGCTGATGTGTAATGCTAGTGATTATGTACTTAGGGCTGTCTTAGGACAAAAACAGGATAAGAAATTACATGTTATTTATTATGTTAGCAAAGTTCTTAATGATGCTCAAATTTTATGCTACTACAGAGAAAGAATTGCTAGTAGTATTTTTTGCATTTGATAAATTTAGATCTTATCTTGTTGGGTCCAAAGTTATTGTTTACACTGACCATTTTACCTTGAAATATCTGCTTACAAAAAAAGATGCCAAACCAAGGTTGATCAGATGGATTTTACTTCTTTAGGAATTTGTTTTGGAAATTAGAGACAAGAAGGGATTCGAAAATTTAGTGGCTGATCATCTTTCGCGACTTGAGTAAGGTGACAAGATGAGAGCTGAACCAATTAATGATGCCTTTCCTTATGAGAATTTGTGGTCAGGAAAATGTTCCTTGGTTTGTTGATCATGTTAATTTTCTAGTGTGTAACATTATTCATAGTGATTATTCATACCATAAGAGAAGGAAATTCTTATCTGAGGTGAGGAATTACTTTTGGGAAGACCCGTTGCTTTTTAGAAGGTGTGCTGATGGAATAATTAGAAGATCTATACTTAATGAGGAGATGCAGTCAGTACTGTATCATTGCCATGCTTCTCCTCATGGTAGACACCATGGTGCTAACAAAACAGTGGCAAAGGTTTTACAATATGGTTTTTGTTGGCCTAATCTTTCTAAGTATGCTAAAAATTTTGTTATGACATGTGATAGGTGTCAAAGAACAGGAAACATCGGATAAATGTCAAGGAATAGGGAACATCGATAGGAAGCATGAGATGCCTCAGTCATGGATTTTAGAGGTTGAACTCTTTGATGTATAGGGTATGGACTTTATGGGACCATTTCCAGTATCCTTTGGAAATGAATATATCCTTGTGGCAGTTAATTATGCATCCAAATGGGTGGAAGCCACAACTTTGTCAAACAACACTAGAGTTAGTGTTGTCAAATTTGTCAAAAAGCACATATTTTCAAGATTTGGTGTTCCAAGAGTTATAATCAGTAACAATGGGGTACACTTTCAGAATCATCAATTTAAATCTCTTTTGGAAAACTATAGGTGCTATTTTAATTTTGGAACCACTTACCACCCTCAAACCAGTGGGCAAGTTGAGGTGTCTAACAGGAAAATTAAGCAAATTTTGGAGAAAACTATTAATACCTCAAGAAAGGACTAGGCATTGAAGCTTGATGACACTCTTTGAGCATGCAGGACAACATACAAGACTCCCTTAGGCATGTCTCTATATAGATTGAAGCTTGATGACACTCTTTGGGCATACAGGACAACACACAAGACTCCTTTGGGCATGTCTCCATACAGATTAGTCTTTGAGAAATCTTGCCATCTTTCGGTTGAAATTGAGCACAAGGTGTTATGGGCAATCTAAAGGTTGAACTATGATCTAAAAGAAGCTAGACCGAGGAGACTGTTGGAGTTGAATGAACTAGATGAATTTTGCCTAGATGCATTTGAGAATGCTAGAATATACAAGGAGAGAACTAAGGCTTTCTATGACAAGCATATCCTTTAGCGAGAATTTAAATCTAGTCAAAAAGTTTTGCTATTTAACTCTTATTTAAAATTGTTCTCAGGGAAAATGTGGTCGAGATGGTCTAGACCTTTCATGATGGACAAAATATACCCACATGGAGCTGTGGAGATTGTAAAGGATGAATAAAAGCCTTTTATGGTCAATGGGCAATGACTCAAGCACTATTTTGAGGAAGAGATGGTTGGATATATTTCCACCATCACTCTCCACAATTAATATTATGGTATCCTAGTCCAACTGAGGACATTAAATTTAGCACTTGTTAGGAGGAAACCCAACGTTTCTAACTCTTTTTGTTATTTTATTAATTTCACTTTTCTTCATATCTTCTTATTCTAGTTTACTGTGTGTTGCATAGGGTTAGTGTTTATGAGACATCCCAATGACACTTCCTATTAGCATGAGGAATAGCTTGATCACGACTCATCGATCCCAGAGGTAATGCCTGTGTCAAGTGTGGGGGATATAAGTTGCAATGTCTCTTTGTTTCATTTAATACTTTTATACTACTTTCATTCATACATCATGCATATAGTCCTATGGTATCATTGAGTAGTTAGAAGGAGCAAAATAGGAAGTGAATTACGTGAGATGGCACCTATTTTCTGAATTGGGTTTTTAAAGACTGATGGGTGTTTAATTATGAAGAAATTAAAAACATGGGGATCGCAATTGCATTTCAGAGAGTGTTGTCCCACTGTACCAGCTGAAAAACAGAATGTATTCATTATTTGGGTATTGGCTAGAGATATCGGTCAGTACCGCTAGTTTTTGTTTGGCATCGGCTGGTGTCCAAAATACCAACCACATATTAGTCGGTATCATAAATTTGAAAAACAGTAGGAGCTTATTTGCAATTTTTTAAAATTTAAACCTAAAAAAACACCCCTATCAGCTGTGTGCCTCGCTCTCTCACACCCGAATCTTCCTTCGTCCCATTTTTTCACTCTCTCTCTCTCACCAACTCTTTCTTTCACTCACCGCTGTTCTCTCTCTCATTCTCCTCCCCATCTCTGGCAGTGCTGCTCCCTCTTCGGCAGGGCTGCTCCTTCCCCAATGACTATCATCATCCTCCCCGATCCACACCAGCATCAAAGATCCTCAGCTCCTCCATGTGAAGTCCCAAACATGCCACCATCTTCAACCCTCCTCCACGAGGACCACCACATCTTGCTGTCACACTACTAAACATATGAAGGAGGAGAGAACGTTGCTACTCGCCCCAGATCTACACCCGAAGCTATGACCCATCTCCCAACTTGAACACCCAACCCAAAACTCGAAGCTTGTGAATTGGTTTTTCGGTGTGTTTTTTGAGTTTTCAATTTTTTCCTGATTAATTGCATTTTTTATTGTGAATCAGTTGAAAATTGGATGTTGAAAGTTAGAATTAAATTTTGTGATTCAAATGGAACTTGGATTTGTGAATTGATTGGAACTTGGTTTTGTGATTTGTGTGTATCTGGGTTGGATATTGGAGTTGAATGATTCATGGTTTTGTGATTTAAATATTGGAGTTGAATTGGATTTTGGAGTTGAATGATTGTTTGGTTGATTTCTGGTTTGGTTTTGTGGATTGGTTTAAGTTTAATCGATTAAAAGAAATGGAAATGATAAGGCTTTTGATGAATGAAATGGAAGACCTGATGTGAATATATGATGATGTTGATGAATTGAATTGATTCAATTGAAAGTTTATAAGTTGAAACAACTTAAATTAAAATTTTAAAATGAGAATATTAAAGTTGCAAACTTACAAAGACTTAAATAATTAATTGACACATTCTTAAAATTTGTGAAATGGTATTTCATTTTTAGTATTTGGCTATTGGCTTTAGGTAAATAATTAATTGAGTATAAAATTAAGCTATCATAAATTAATAATAATTCAGTTGTAGTTAATGATAGTATATGGGTATTAGCTTTGGGTAAATAATTTATTAAGTATAAAATATGTTGAATTATTTGGTAATATATATCTGTAGGCTGTCATAAATATTTATAATAGATAATGTGTGAAAATAGTGATGTAAATATGTCCAAAAGGAACCTTTTTTTCAAATTGTGAACATGGTGTAGGCTCCAACCATTTATACTTAGATTTATTAATGTCAATTAAAAATCGTAAAAGCAACTTATATATTTAAGAAGCAAATATAGAATGGTGTATATATTTAATATTATGGTTTGCTAGAAATGAAAAGAAGATTCAAAGCTTTGAATAAGAAAAAAAACATTTCCAAAGAAGTTATATCCTTCAACTTGATCCTTATGTTATGAATATATCCTTCAACTTGATCATCAGGTTATGAATAGATGTGTATGAATAATTGTATAAGATATTTCATTCATTATTTGGCAATTATGTAAATCATATCATACCCTTCAACTTGATCCTCATGTTTGAAACTTTGAATTGAAATTATTCCAAATTGTTAGAAATGGAAATTGTTTATGTATGTTTTGTGGTTGTTGGAAATGGAAATTATTTATGTATGTTTTGTGATTGTTGAAAATGAAAATTGTTTATGTATGTTTTGTGTAATTATATATGTTGAATAATTGAATTGTTAGTTTTGAATTATAGTGAATTGTATTTGATGAAATTAAATTGTGTATAATGTAATCATATAAAATGATTTGCATTATATAAGATGGACATGCATATTGTGTAATAAAATCATGTGTTATTAATTTTGATATATGTATATTTTGCAATTGTTGGTAATGGAAATTGTTTTATGAATTTTTTGTGATTATTGGAAATGGAAATTGTTTATGTATGTTTTGTGATTGTTGGAAATTGAAATTGTTTTATAAATATTTTGTGATTATTGGAAATGAAAATTGTTGAAAATTGTTGGCAATGGAAATTGTTGGAAATGGAAATTATTTTATGAAAGTTTTGTGATAATTAGAAATGGAAATTATTTTATGAATGTTTTGTGATAATTGGAAATGGAAATTGTTTATGTATGTTTTTTTTATTATTGGAAATAGAAATTGTTTTATGAATATTTTGTGATTATTAGAAATGGGAATTGTTAAAAATTGTTAGAAATGGAAATTGTTTATGTATGTTTTGTGATTGATGAAAATCGAAATTGTTTTATGAATTTTTTGTTATTATTGGAAATGAAATTTTTTTAAAATTGTTGGAAATGGAAACTGTTTATGTATGTTTTGTGATTACTAGAAATGGAGATTATTTTATGTATGTTTTGTGATTGTTGAAAATGAAAATTATTTTATGAATGTTTTGTGATTATTGGAAATGGACATTGTTGAAAATTGTTGGAAATGGAAATTGTTTATGCATGTTTTGTGATTGTTGGAAATGGAAATTGTTTTATGAATACTTTGTGATTATTGGAAATGGAAACTATTGAGAATTGTTGAAAATGAAAATTATTTTATACATGTTTTGTGATTATTGGAAATGAAAATTGCAGAAAATTGTTAGAAATGGAAATTGTTTATGCATGTTTTGTGATTGTTGGAAATGAAAATTGTTTATGTATGTTTTGTATAATTATATATGTTGAATTGTTGAATTGTTAGTTTTTGACTTATAGTAAATTGTGTTTGATAAAATTGAATTGTATATAATGTAATCATACAAAATAAGTTATATTATATAAGATGGATATGCATATTGTGTAATGAAATTTTGTGTTATTTATATATACATTCATTTATTTTTACAGATAAATGGAAAGAAGTTCAAGTACTCTTAATCAATTAACTTTAAGAAGATAAATGATCCAACTTGGACTCATGCTGCATTGATTCCTGGTATGAGGAATCATACTATTTGCTTGTTTTGTACCAAGCATTTGAAAGGTGGAAGAATCACCCGATTAAAGAAACATTTAGCTAGGGTTACAGGACATGTGAAACCTTGTAAAAAAGTAAGACATAATGTAAAGTGACAAATGAAAACATTACTTGAAGAATATCAACATGAGAGAGATAAAAGGGAAATGTTGAATTTTGAAATTGGTAATGGAAGTTCAATTTCTAGTTTCCGCGGTGATTCTGTGGAAATGATGAAGGTGGTAGTGATACTGGTACTGGTAGTGTTCTGTCTCAGGCCCAAGAAGAAGTACCTGAACCTAATGTGAGGAAGAGAAGAAGGCAAGTGACTAGTTTTTTTGCACCACGAACAATTTCTGGAGCCCAACCTTCAATTCATAGTGCAATATAGTCAAGAGATGTGACTCACAATATCGATATGGTAATAGCTAGATGGTAGTATGATATAGGTTCATCATTCAATGCTTCTCAGTCTTATTATTATCAACCCATGATGGATGCAATAACCTCTTATGGTCTGGGATACAAAGGTACTTTGATTGATGACTTAAGAGGTAAACTTTTGAGTTGTTCTGTTTCTGAAATTAGAAGTTATCTATCAGAAAGAAGAGTGAATTGAGCTACTTATGGATGTTCAATCATGTGTGATGGTTGGACAAATAAGAGACAAGAGCCTATTATTAATGTTTTGATCTATTCTACAAATGACTCTATATTTTTTAAATCTATTGACGCATCTAACCTTATTAAGAATACTGAGTTTGTGATATTTGATGAAGTTGTGAATGAATTAAAGCCAGAAAATATTGTTCAGTTTATTACTGACAATGATTCCACTTATAAAACGACAGGAAAAAGGTAGAAAAATAAGTATAAGGGGCGGTTGATTCGCATGAGGGAATGATATTAGGAATGGAAATTAATATAGTGAGGAATGAAAATAGATATTATCATTATAATTATGATAGTTGGTTAAGAGGAAGGAATGATTACCATTATCATCGACAGTTGTTGGTTTGTAAAAAATATTGAAAAATAAAAATGTATTATATTTTAATTAATTATATTGTAACCAATTAATTAATTATATTTTAATTAATTAATTAATTAGTAATAATATTTTAATTTATTATATTGTAATTAATTAATAATAATATTTTAATTAATTATATTGCAATTAATTATATTTTAATTAATTAGTTGCAATATTTTAATTAAAGAATAATTATATTTGAATTAGCTATATTTTAATT
>JAOTJB010013103.1:0-11258 GCA_027123815.1 Erythroxylum minutifolium | reverse complement strand
TAATATATTTTTAACTTTATATCATTAATCAAATTTATGTTTAAAAAATTAAATGTATACTATTACATTAATATCTGCTTAAATTATACATCAATTATAACATTATCAAATAAAATTTATTGACGCTATTGATAGTATTGACGATATATTATTAAAAAATTTGTGATTTATTTGCCGACGAAGATCGGTGGTTTCATTGGTAAAATTAAAACCATTACTGATGGAAGAAGACGGACTGTTTACAATCACAGATGGAATAACCAATTTTGTTCATAAACTTATCGACGGAAAAACAATCACCGTTGGTAATGTTTGAACAAACTTATCGATGGACAACTGTAAGCCATTGATAATCACAAAAGGAATAACCAACAATAATCTATCGGTAATCATAGACGGAATAACTAATAATAAGCCGTCAGTAATCATAGACAGAATATCCAACCACAAGCTGTAGATAATTACAGAAGGAATAATCAATTTCGTCTGTAAACTCACCGATTAAAATAACATAACCATTGGTAATGTTTGCCTAACCTTACTGATGGAAAAGGGTAAACAAGCAGTAAATTTACCAACAAAAGTCATGTTTCGTCAGTCAACGGGATATTAGTTTTCATCGGTAAATTTACCAACGAAACATTACCTTCTGTTGATAATTATTAGCTACGATCGTTTCTATGACACCTTTGTCCATCGATAATGTCTGTCGCTAATATTACTTACCGACGAAATGTTAGTATTTTCTGTCAGTAATGTACGTCACAAAATAACAATTTTCTTGTAGTGAATGTAGACGGTTTGAGGACAGGTTGAACATGGACATCAGAACAAGGCTAGCTATTTCTAATTTGGGTAGTTTTGTAGAACTACGAGCTGTCTCAATCAGAATTGAGCAGTTGTTAAAAGATCGTCAAGAAGAGTACAGATAGAAGTTTAGAGGGAAGAGGCAGGTTGAATCTCAGACTGATTCTAACAAAAGGTTTAGTAAACGCCAAAACAAATCGTCTCGATTCTAGACTAGATCAAGACAGTCAAGGTTTAGACCAAGATGTGGATTTGTTCAGACTGTTCGAGGGAGAGGATCAGTATCAAGAGGGCAGTCACAACAGATGCTTGATTGTGAACATTGTGGTAAAAAGCATGGTGATGAGTGTTGAAGGTTATCGGGAGCTTGTTTCCATTATGGCTCTATAGAGCATCAGATCAGAGATTGTCCCAGTCTGGAATAAGAAGAGGAACAGTGACAAAGACAATTGTACAGCAAAGTAAGGTTATTAGATTTGTACAGAGAGACAGAGGTAGAGGCAGAACTTAGTCAGTAAGGCCTAATGTTAGGACTGAGGTGTGGAGTAATCAGCCGTAGTCTCTAGCGAGCTCTATGCCATTACCAGACAGGAGGCGTAAAACTTATTAAGTCAAGGAGACTTCACTCCAATTGATTTTGATAAAAGTCAAATAATAATAATAACAAAAGAATGTGTGAACTGTTTTGATGAGTTTGTTAAGTGTGCAGATAAATGTAAGAGGCACAAATCATCAAGTGAAGATGATATTCAAGCAAAGTCATCAGATGAAGCGAAGTCATCAGACGAAGCAAAGTCATCAGATGAAGCAAAGTCATCAGAAGAACCAAAGACGTAAGACGAATTATAAAAAACAAATCAAGATGTTATAATTGAAGAACAATATACAATGTCAGTTAGTTAGTTAGTAGGAGTTGGTTACAAGACTCAACTAACAACTGATCTCTGAAGATTCTTTAAGCAGTTATAAGCAGTTATCAAGAAGACCGTTGCAGATTTAGACTATAAATATCACTTATAGTCATAAACAAAAATATATACAAAAATACACAAGACATAACCTTACAACTCTGAACCTTCAACTCTTAGTTCTTTACTTACGATACTGTAAAAAATAGCTTGAGTGAAAAGAAGAAAGAAGAGAGATCAAGTTGACCTGTAACATGAGTTTAGAAAACTCAAAATCTTTTTAGTGAAAGGGAAGGCTACAGCCTAAAAAGTCTAAGATAGTAGATAAAGAATACTCTGTGAAAGAGACATGAAGAGACTCTGGAAGTGTAAAATAATACTTGTAAAAGTTGAAAGAGATAGTGAAATCTCAAATGTACTCTGAGGACTAGACGTAACCCTAAGGTTAAGGGTGAACCAGTATAAATCGTGGTGTCATATTCTCTAATCCTTATCTCTTTAATTTCGTGTTGTTAGAAGAATAGTTACTATTTCCATTGTTGCATTACTCAAACGAATTAAGTGCATTGTTTTGTAAATTGTCTGAATCTTTCAAGAAAATCAAAAAGTTTTTTTAAAGATTTCAATCTTAGACAATTTATCACAATTTAACCCCTCTTCTTGTTTATTCTTATATATTACGTGATTTCTATAATAACAAGTGATTTACTTCACCTATCACTTGGTAAAAAGATAGAGAATAGGTAAATGATCCTTAAATTAGGAAGGGTCATTTAGAATTTATAAATTTTTAAGCAGTAATGCCTATTGATTTTCTAGTTTGGAAGGTGAACTTTGTAGAAGTTTTATCAGTAGGAAGTATTTAAAACTTGTATGCCTACTTTTTTTAAAGTATAAGGATTAAGGAATAAAAGTAAAATTTTAAAATAAAATAATATTATATTAAAATTCAGAAATAAAAGTCCAAAGATCCATTTGAAACTAGCCAAAATTTGACAAAATAAGTTCACAATTGGTCTAAATCAAGGGACTAAATTTCTCCCTATTAGTTAATACATGACAACTAATGCTCCTAAGCTTTTTAGACTTGTTATTTCCAGAAAATAACTTCGTCCTTTTGTAGAACCAACAACTTCCATAACTTTACCATAGTTTGTTTGACTCCATAAAATTCTTAGTTGAGCCTCTACCCATCTTGTTTAAAGGCTTCTTATTTTTCTATGATTGGTTTGATTGCACGTTTATGCTTAATAGCCTCATTTTCTAAAAAATCAAAATTGTTCTTTAACTATTGAATTTTTCTAAGGAGATCTTGCCTTTGTCTTCTCTATATCATAGTCCATTTGATGTTGATGTAGAAGGCTCAACTTTTTGGAGTACATAACCTAATCATAGCAAGATTTTTTAAAGGAAGCAAAGACTTTCTTAGCTTTATTAAGAAGTCCCCAAACAATAGAACAATTAGTTGTAAAACCAACATATGATAGCACACTCGACAATAACTATGCTAAATTTTAGTTAAGAACTATAACTCCTATTACATAACGAGTCTTAAAGACTTGTTCACTCTTGATAGTTCTTCATAGTTGATTATTGGTAGGGCACTGGAAGGAAGATTAGGAGAGAGGCCTAAGAAACTTAATTTGAAGACTTCTTTTGATGTTGTCACTATAGACCAAACATGTTTGTTTATAAGGCATAAAAGAATTTATTAACAGACTAGTGCATCAACTTGTAGAATAAAGGAATTCTTGTCTTACCTTCAACGAAGTAACCTCAATGACCTTTAGGGTAGGAAAAGCCTTGATTTTTTATAACTTAAGATCTAGAGGAAAAGAAGGAGCATAGAGGTCTAACATTATGTCACTTGCAAGAAAAAGATAAAATAACCACAATTTATAGTGAAAAGAAAACTAAAAATAATAAAAGAGGGTTTCACATCACCATTGAATTCCTCAACAACCTTTTCAAGTGTAGAGGAAGTCCTTTATAAAGGAAGAGTACTTTTGGTTGCAGGCTTAGTGATTATAGTTTCTTTAAGCAACTTGGAGGAAAAATGAGTGGACTTCTTAACGAAAGCCTTTGGGATTAGAGTTTTATCTTTTTTGAAACTAGAAGTTATTGGGATTTTCCTTGAGTTTTCTTTAAGGGAAGGGATTGGAAGCCACTTCTTTTTTAGAAAAAGGTTGCCTTTCTTCTCTTCTCTTAGCTTCTAAGATTCCAAAATTTGTAATAATAAAACTTAAAAAAATTTTAAGGAGTCAAGAATATGTGGATAAGTGGGAATACCTTTGAGAAAGGCAAAATCAAGTCAATGTACTAAACCCTGAAAGCTTTTTAACCACCACCAATGTTAAGCTTTTATGTTAGTGATATTAGAAGCAATAATCTTACACTTGAGAACATAATAGTGATCAAAACTTTTAAGTAATTTATCGTTAATAATGCTTGCCTCAAAAGGAACTCCTATTGTGTAATCTAAAAAAGGTATAGCAGGAGGAATCCCTAGGGAAAGGGCGGTTTACCTACTCCAAAGATAAGGGAGACACATTTCAAAAACCAAGGCCATAATAGAAGGGCTATGTTTTAGGGCTTCATCACCATCACCATTGAAAACTTTAGGATAGGTATAGATAAGGAAAAGCTTTTGTTAAATGGCTAAGCAAGAGGATTCAAAAGTCTTAAAAATTTTTAGCCAATAAGGCCTTTTAGAGAAGTCTTCAAACAAATTCAACTGATCCACAGACCTAGACTTCAAAGACAACAAAGTATTGAAGATGTGCGTAGGAGATTTACTATATAAATTAGTGGATAACAAAAGGCAAAGAAAATTATAAAATCTAGGGTCAAAAGAAGATAAGCCTTCTCTTTCCTTAAGTTCAAGGAAATAGGCAAAAGTTTAAAGTTGGATAAACCACACACACAAGTTAGGTCATCTTAAAGGGAGATTAGAGAGGAATCTTGATTGACTTTTTTTGAGTTAGTCAATATTGTAATAACCGCAATTGCACAACATAGCTATAACTAGTATGGGCAAGTTATCCTATAAAGACAGTGATTACTAGTAATTATCCCACAAAGACAGTGATTACTAGTAATTATTACTAGTAATTACCTTTTTCCTATTATCTAGCCTACGGATTGATTTTGGATTTTTAATTAAAGAAACTAAAACCAAGGCAAGTAAAATAAAATAGGTAGCAATAAAGAACAAAGAAATAAGGAAGCACTTAGAAATTTATCGTTATCAAAAATTAATGTTTAGGTTTTGAATCCCCTAAAACCTTTAACATATTGATCTTTTTTTATGCAATTTTTTTATTGATGTCTTGGACCATAGAGATTCCTATGGTATGCTAATAGTTGACCTTAAGTCTACTAACAACTAATCCTAAGGTTTTCAATCGAATTACTTAGATTAAAGTTTATAGGATTGTTTTACTGATTTGTGAATGCCTCTCTTAAGTTTGACCCTAATCTAAAAGATTTATGTCATCTTATCTCTAAGGTTACAATTAACTCCTTTCAATTACGGTAGATCTATTCAAACCTAGGACTTCTCAATCTCTGTGTATGAAATTAGATTATAATCTATTATTCTCAGCTCCATTAAAGCATATATTAAACACGTAATCGATTCACAATAACTCAATCAATCAATTGCATTAATAACAAAATCAAATCATATTAAAGTATCAACATAAGTTTCATCTAACCTAAACACTAACAAGATGTTTAGTTACATATGATCAAACTCGAAATCAAACATAAACTGAAAGAAAAACGAATTGAAAACAATGGGTTCATAATTCTAAATCTCCCTGATTGTCTTCCATCGAATATTCTTACAAAGTATAGGTTTGATCTTGCATTCTAATGGATCTTTCGATGATTTCTTCATGTTTTCTACTTCTTTGAACCAAAATTGCCCCTTAAGAACGATCTCCACATCTGGAATCACCTCCTAATGTCTGCTCTCTTCAATTACCACTGTTCACTTCATTTTATATTAAATTCTAGGGTTTTGGCCAAAGTGGTCGTGCATCAAACCGTGCATCACCAAATTCTCTAAAAATTGAAAAATTACATGGCTTGGAAGAAATACACTAGTAGATGCACGGTCATGCATCCCTTTTATGCGTCAAATCTTTATCTATGTCGTGTTTTTTTTCTGAATTCTTTTCCTTTAAGTTCGTGAAGGCAATTATAATCTATTTACACACTTGGATCCAATTAAGTACCAAATATACAACAAAAGTATAAAATATCAAGCAAAATACATCAAATATGGGTGTAAAAATATAGTCAAATATTCATCTATCATATCTCGTTAATTTTTTATAGAGAAACCCCAAGAAAATATAGCCTAAAGTGAAGAACATATTAGAAGCTACTGCTTTACAAAAAAGAAGGAATTCCAAATTAGGTTTTAATAGGACAAAAGATAAATCGGTTTATCATAATCTAAATAAATTTGGCATGTTCTTGTTTAGAAACATGATTTCTTGAAAAATTGTAGTTATTTATCAACCCAGAATAAGATGAACATTTAGAAGCACCAGTATTTGAACAAGGGGTTTCTTCAATTAAGTTAACAAAATCTTCCCCGATTATAATAATAAACATATTTCATTGAAATGGAAGCATAGACAAAAAGAAATATAAAGGAGTTGTATAAAGGACCCCAAAATTTCAAAATCGTAGATACAAGGTTAAGTTAATACTCTATGGAATTCTTAGAAAGGGCTACTAGCATAGAAAAAACCCTGTTTCTTTCAAGTCTAATTATATTATGGATATAACCTTTCTACCCATTTAGTCCATTGATTTAAATTTCTAAGAACAAACTTTATAGAGAATGTTGACTTACTTACTTCCTCCAAGTAAATGAGTGATGGGTGGGAAGAATTAATAGGCGGAGGAGTCCTAGAGGTAGACTATATTTATGGTCAAAATAAAGAAAGCCTTATACATTATTGACAAAAGGAATTCAAATTTTAGAGTTAGTGGGTGAAAAATATAATTAGAGTTTGAGAATTATTTATTTGATCCTTATGAAGGGTGGAAAAGGCTTGGATGGAATATAAACTACTTCCAGCTTAATAACTTGCGAAAAGAAGTGAAGTTAGAAGAAATTAAAGGATTTTTAGGAAAGTACCAAAATCAAAAACATACATCGATGGCATTTGGTTCATCAGAGTCCATCAAAGAAGAGGAAAAAGTGTGGTGGAAAGAAGCCATGGTGGAAGAAGTTGCAAGAGAAAAATATTGACGACAAAAAAGATGATAAGAATTATTTAAGAGCTGAGGTGGAAAGTGAAGAAGTAATAAGGAGATTTTATAATGAAAAATGTTTAAATCTTAAGGGAATAGTAAGAGGTTAAATTTTAAAGAGTTTTTTCTATCTTCTGTAACAAATAGAGAAGTACGAATTTCAAATTTGAAAGATTTTAGTGAATCCTACACAATCTTTTATAGATTAGAAACATCAAATCAAAAGATTGCACTAAGATCTTTCAAGATTGTGCAGGATTTAGGAGACTTCTCATATATAACCTTACTTCAAGTAACTCAAGATTTAAGTATGAAAAATGTAAAACAATTAGGATGGAATTCAAGCTCCAACTTATAAAAGACTAGAGGAATTTTTATACCATATATTTGGTTTGCTCAACTAAACATATGTGGGAGCAATTATTGATAGCCGATAATAACTTAGCCTATATGGTCCAAAAGGCCATGAGATTGGCCCAATAAATGCTTAGCCAAAGAATTTATGGACAATGAAAAATCAGGAATGTGAGAATAAATATGCTGAAATTGTGAAAGTCCTAGGACATGAAAGCTAAGATATTAGTGGAAGGTAGTTACAAAAATATAGCTACTTGGGCTAGAAGTTTAGAAGGTATTTGAGGTTAAATTACAAGATATGGAAGTTAAGGAGATAATAGCTTGTGGTTAGCTAAATGTAGAAAAGTGGGCAATTATAATACAAAACTATTTAAGTATGAGAGGACTATAAATTTGTCAGCACTATGTGAACGTAGGAGTCACTACAAATAGACCAACACAATTATAGTACTACAAAAATCCATCTAAAAAAAATCAACCCATTTCAAAACATTTTGTTTATTTTTCAGCTTTCTTTGTATTGCAAATTCCCTTTTGTAGTTTATAATTACCTTTTGCAAAAAAAAATCAATTACTTTCTTTACTTCATATTTCAATTCAACATATTTTAGTATTTTGATAGCTTAAAATTCCATTTTTTTAAAGCTCACTTATATTGTTGATAAGAAGTTAAGTATAAATTAATTTTGGGAGAATTCTTCCCTAACACACCCAAATTCTAGATTAACACTAAATAGTACTTAAATCAAAATTCATGACTTATAAAATAATTTATTTAAAATATGTAATTTATAAATTATTATATTTTTTTGCAACCATTACTGGATTAAAAAATTAATCATATTTAGAATTTTATTCACATATAAAGATAAAGTTTTTGAATACTAACCTTTTTCCATCACCTAGTGATATGGAAATGATTCACAGTCATAAACTTCTTACCCAATATGTCTTTTTCCCAATCTTTCTATCTCACCTTTTCTATGTGATGGTATTTTATGAGAAGACAAAACTTATAAGACAAAGACAGAACCATAATATGCTTAATAAACTGACAACCATCGGTCAGTTATAAAACTTTCCATCATAATGAGTTAAATTCCCAAAGGGCTATTTATTAAATTATTAAATTCCCTAAGTGTCCTTTAACACGTGAGTCACTTAAAGGCTAATTTTCTATGTTCTCCCATATGACTCATGTGAATTTATGTAGTCTATTGGATTAATAATTCAAGCAATCATAATGTACAATAATCATCATTCACATACACCAATACCTTTAGTAATCATAATCAAGTATAAGACTAATAAAGGTCATAGCAGTCGTACATTATTAATTCAACATACCTCCTTTCATATTTCACTATACTAGCTCTTCTTCTAAATCATTATTATAAATGGGAAGCACAGAATGGAATCTACTATTCAGTTATATTTTTAACAACATATATTGCAATCAAATACATAAAGAAGAAAAAAATCAGAAATAATACATTTATTAATACACAAAGAATGTCTAATAATCACTAGCATATATAATACCCATATTTTTTATATGAACATAAAATATTTTGGGTGGTACCCCTTTTTCAAAGTGTCAGCTAACATAAGATTGAAACTAATATGCTCTATTAATACTCAGCTAACATAAGATTGAAACTAATATGCTCTATTAATACACTATGTTTTTTAATCTCCTCCTTAATGGCAAAGTATTTTAGTTCCATATGTTTAGCACCTTGGAATACTTGTTATTCTTAGAACAAAAACCATCGCAAAATTATCACAACAATTTTTAATAGCCTAACTATACTGTCAATAATCCCAAATCCTGAAATAAAGTTTTGTAACCATTTAGCCTATCATGGCCTCAAAGCATACTAAAAACTCAAGCTCTCTAGGGGATATAACAATTACAGGCTGCTTCACACTCTTCCATGAGATGGCTCCTCCAATTTACAACTTTTCAATGATCCATATCAGGGTTACTCTGGTATCTCCCTAACATCCTCACTACAAAACTTATGTCT
The DNA here is from genome assembly GCA_027123815.1 of Erythroxylum minutifolium. Classification (NCBI taxonomy): domain Eukaryota; kingdom Viridiplantae; phylum Streptophyta; class Magnoliopsida; order Malpighiales; family Erythroxylaceae; genus Erythroxylum; species Erythroxylum minutifolium. The sequence continues at coordinate 1,882 of JAOTJB010013103.1, read as the reverse complement.
AGTCTCATGTATGTCTGAGCATACATTAGACTACCAACACAAATGCATATGAAATTGATTTCAATTACTTCCATTCTAAGTTACGTTTCGAACATTGCATAAGGCTAAACTTCTCCCCCTTTTTAATTGGAATGGATGATGTTAAATACTTGTCCATCCTAAATCTCTCTAACACTTTATTATTATATACTTTCTAAGAAACCCAATAATACCTATGATCTATCATGGAATATTTCTATTCCTATCACATAAGTTGTCTCACTTATATATTTCATTTTAAACTGACTAGAGAGAAGTTTCATAGTCTCACTTAACAGACCAAAACCATTAGCTACAAGCAAGATGTCATCAATTTTCAAAACTAGGAAAATAGACTTACTTCCACTGACTTTCAAATATATTGACCAATTAACAATGTTTTCTTTAAATCCAAAGGAACTATAATATCATTAAACTTCAGAAACCATTGATTGGAATCTTGTTCAAGTCTGTTTACTGACTTTTTTAATTTACACACCATGTGTTCCTTTCTAACCTTTACGAACCTTACTAGTTGGTCTATATAGACTTCTTCCTCTAAATCTCCATCTAGAAACGTAGTTTTCACAATAAGCTCTAGATCACAATAAGCCACCAAAGCCATAATAATTATGAGTGAATCCTTCTAGAGGTTGTGAGAAAGTCTCCTTATAATCAATGTCATTGTAATATCCCGTTCCCATATTAGGGTTAAAGCCTAGAAATACCATACCTGAGAACTAGCAATAAGATAAAAGAGAAATGCACTTCATACTCATGCATAACATAACATGTATACGTGTAAATTTGATCATTGCACACATTACAATAATTTGTTCATGCACTCATTTGATATTTTCCATGTATAAATGATTGATTTAATGTGATTATGATGTGGATAGTGAATATTTTGTTTTGAAAATTGATTTGGTAAAATAAATTATTGATTTAGAATTTTTGGAGAAATTTATGAATTTTCTAGAATTTTTAGGTATTTTTGGACTAAGAAAAATGCCAAGTGGCAGGATAATCGATAAATGGTAGTCGAAATAAGAGTCAAATGGCAATAAAAATTTTTATAAATAATATTTGGATTTAATGACATATGTCATTAGAATTTGGAAACAATTGGACTAGAAATTGGAAATTGATTAGACTAGTTAATGAAAGAACATCTTCTAAACCAATGGTGTTGCGTTTCCGGAGCCCAACTATTCGAAATATCAAAGACATGAACGTATTATCCTATAAGGTTGTTTCCATGAGATCTCTCTAGCCAAAACATGTTCCAGCAACGGAATCACAAATTGACTTCTTTAGAACAATTTAAGCTCCATGTCTCTAGTTCGTTATGAAACGATTAGCATAACTTTTGATAGAGATGTCAGATTTAGACCATTTAAGTATGGTTTCGAAAAGAACTTCGATTTCTACAACTTCCGTGAAGACTCGGAAGAGAGATTTTGCCATCTAGAGGGTAAAAATTTGCACATTCATAAAATTATCCCGAGAAGGTCCGCCTAACGGACATAATGTCCCTCCAAAGGGACATGAACTGAGTTGGGACATGAACAAACCCGAGAAGGTCTATTTAACCCACATAATGTCCCTCCAAAGGGACATGAACTGAGTTGGGACACAAACAAAGCCAAGAAGGTCTGTTTAATAGACATAATGTCCCTTCAAAGGGCCATGAACTAAGCAGAAACACTGGAACACCCGAAAAGGTCCGCCCAGTGGACATGAAGTTTGCCCAACGGACATTTACGGGTCAAATTCTAGATTTCTAACCCTTCAACCATATCTAACACCTCTCATACATATCCTATCATTCCTACTTCAATTTCCTCATCATTTTCACCTC
>JAOTJB010013058.1:0-11260 GCA_027123815.1 Erythroxylum minutifolium | reverse complement strand
GAGTAATCTACACGACTAAAGGAGGTACAAGCCGTAATAAATTGATTCACGAAGAAGCAATCTTGATTTGAACTGGTCTTGACCATGGTGGCATATACAGATTCTAGCTCTTTTAAACTGGCACAACGTTTCAATTGGCTGGCTACATTAGGAATCTGAGAGGCAGCTAGACGAGACTGTCGAAGATGAGGTTTTCGGGTTGAGAAAAGATTAAAGTTTGGTCCAGCTCTCATGTACTCTCAGACTCGCTGTAAAACATAAACAGGGTGCTTCTCCACTTATGCTTATTTCAGATTAAGAAGAAGAAGCCAAACAGACAAAGAAGATTGTTGCCATATCCGATGTTTTAAAAATCAGATTAGACATTAAACCGGAAGGAGAAAAAGTTTAAAGTTTAGAGGTTCAATTTATAAAATTAGTATATAATAAATAAAAAGTAAAATTTATAAGAATTAGTAAAAATAAAATATTTTATTGAAATAAAAATATACCAATGTCTATTATTACTAAGCGCTCTGAATACATAATAGAGAAATTATAAAGTCAATAATAAAAATAAAATTATTGAAATAAAAACAAAATTATAAAATACCTGTTCTTCATTCTCGGATTATAAGTAACGTAAACAAGGTCATTAAGTTTTTGATATTCTAAATGATTTCGTTTCTTTGTATAAATATATTTAAAAACACTCCAATTACGTTCACAACTAATGCAGAAGTTGTTTAACTGAGTAACCTAACAGCGAGTTTTCTTAATGTTGGAGCATTGTCACTAAATAATCTCCACTACTCAATTGTATTTTAAATTAATAGTTATGATAAAAATATATATTATTAATAAGTAAATAATGAATTAAGAGTATAAAACTTACCTGACTGCATGTTTTTCATCATAAGTTCTCTCTTTGCTGATAATCTTGCAAAACTCTTTAAACCTTCACGATATAATTTAATTTCATTTATCGCTTGTGATTGCTCTTCACTAGAGAAAATACCTTTTCATTCAATCATATCAAACAAACCGCCCATAATATTAATTTACGTGCTTCTCTATTATATAAGCAATAAGGATTGAGAAAATAAGCTGCTAAGTGGATCATTTAAGTAAGATGCTTATCCTATTGTCGATCGATAATATCTATATAAGGCTTGTACAATTTCTCCTTCCCTTTAAAAAGATTTATAATTGTTTTGTGAGCTCTATACATACCATCATATATATGTAACCCAAAAATAGCTTCTCATCTGAGTCAATAATCCTCAATAGCCTTATAAGCGGAACCACAATCTTCACAATGATCAAGCAAACACCCAAAAATTTATTATCTAGAATAATAACACAAACTTCTCTTCCTTTTTCACTCTTTGATAATTTATAACTTGAAAAGTGTTTACTTGTCACTAAATTTTGAAGTAGTTGCTTATGTTGATAAACACTTTTCAAAGTAATAGATATAGTTGCAAACCTAGTAGCAGCGGGACGCACGTTCTTAACCCAATCTTCTTGCTTTCTTAACCAAGACAAAAATGTGACATGATTATACACAAAAATTGTGACCTTAGTTGCGCGCGAAGCAAGACTAAAAATATGATCCATACCACCAATATCTTTTAAAATAAGATTTATACAATGAGTAGCGCATGGAGACTAATAAATATGCCTATACTTTAACTGTAATAAGTACCCAGCTGATACATAATTAGCTGCATTATCTGTAACAAAATGCACAACATTCTTTGGTCCAATGCACTCGACAATTTCAGAGAATAATTCATATAAAGCATTAGCACTTTTTACCATGTCAGAAGCATCAACAGACTTGATAAAAGTTATTCCAAAATTACAATAAACCAAGAAATTAATCAAGATTCTTTGTCTTTGATCAGTGTACCCATCTGCCATAACAGTGCATCCTGTTGATTCCCAACTAATTTATATGTATCCACAATTAACTGACATTCCTTTTTTAAATCTTGAAGCAAAGGCACACATAACTCATAATAAGATGGTACCTTAAATTCTAGACCTATTGCTGTTGTAGCATCAATTGCTTCTTGAAAATATGGTAAATTTAAAGCATTTAAAGGAATACATGAATGATAGAACCATCTAGTCCATGCTCTTTTACATCACAAAACAACATCCTTGTTAACCATAAGATTTTTTATACTAGGTTGAGAACTAGGAGTAGTTCTTGGAAAAAAATAAGAATTTATGTCGATAAGTTCTTGGAGAAAAATAAGAATCTATATCAATAGTAGCTTTTCTTTTTCCTTTATCTAATGCTTGTGGTGTTTCATCATCTCCAAAAGGTATATCATGAGTCTCTTTATTTTCCTTTTTCTTTTTTACTTGTTGCTGCAAGTATTTTCTAATCATATCACACACATCAAGTGGTATTTTTTTGCTAGAAGCAATATTACCCTTAATACCAACAAGATGTTCGTTCATTCTAAAAATTCCTCCCCCTATAAATATTCTACCGCAAAACATATAGTTATATTAGACATTCCCATCAGATGCTTGAGAAGAAGAAAAATAATTCCATGCTAGACCGGACTTACCACGAATAGAGGATGATTCCATATTTTCCATTATGATTTAATCTAAAAAGTATAAAAAATAATTGGGTCTACTATTGTCAAGGCAAAAGTATACAACTTAAATAATTCTCATTTATTAATTGTAATAAAGAAAACCAACAACAACAGAATGGATTAAAAAAGATCAACATATATTGCTTATTAAAATTTACATATATCAAGCAATAAAAGATTGAATAACTTAGCACTTTATTGAGTGAATTATGTATTTACGAATGACGCTAGAGGCCATACAGGAATTTGGGTCTTGTAGAATTACTAAAGATGTCAAGGCACATATGGTCGAAGAATCTCAAAACTTAATAAAAATACTCCAAACTGTATCATGTAAATGAAAGATTGACAGGTAAAATTATGATACAAAGACGAAAGAACAAACTAATATGGCAATTTGAAGTTGGAATAAGGTTGATGGTATCCTGGGGACTCAAATCCAATACCTTGTTAAATCTATCCGATGCTTATGACCCAATTGAAAGATCTAGGCAAGTACGAAACTCAGTATTACCCTCTTTATATAATTAGACATTGAGAAACCTATAAGTTGTACTCACTACTTTGAGCCTGTATCAATAGTCAAATATAATCACTACTGAGAACCTCTTAATCCTCCAGAAACTACAAAAGATGTTTAACAGATCCCTCCCATTTCCATTCCACATTATATGATGAAAGTAAAGCATTGAGTTATGTAGGGAGCTATCTTGAAATTGAAAGTAAAGCATGTGCCTACATAAAACATAATTGAGTTATGTAGGGAACTATCTTGGAATTCCTTTATAGATTAATCAAGCAACTATAAAGATGAGGAGGATGGGTTTTGCAAGGATTTATATTTAAATGTAATTAAAAAAGGAGTTGCTTATCACTGTTCGTTTATATATGAATTGATATTGATCTTAAATCGAATTAATGAAGTTTATGATACAAAACATAGCATGAAGGAAATCATGATGAGCTTATGATAATGAGATTCCTATCATATGCAATTATGTTAGTGTCTAAATTATCCCTAGTCATAGGATTAATAAGACAGGACATTATTAATCTGAGTAGACTAGCACATGTTATACTCCTTGAATTAATCAAGCAGTGGATTTCATAAACTGTAAGCATGAGATGTTTAGAGTTAACATGTGGATGCTTATTAATAGTAGTACATACATCGGATAAGTCGCTATAAGATTATCATATGGATGATCTGTCAAATGTCAGTGACTAATCTCATTACAGTAATGGTGCAAATATCCTTAGACTTGAGGTACTCAAGGATATTTCGGATACTGATCCTATGCTTTGACACTATTCCTTATTACCTCAAGATGATGTCACTCATAGGGTGGTGATTAGGTATAACTATTAGTATTCGAAGGTAATTGAGTAGCCAATAAAGGATTCACCACTCCTAATAGAAGGAGATGATATCCACGGCCTCTTGTCAGGGTCATTATTTGAGAGTCTCTGGCTAGAGCAGTTATGTGTCATGAAGAGATTCTTCAATGACAAATAGATTAATAAGATCCCCAAGACAAGAACTAAAATTACTTGAACTAAATATGACTCAGTCAGTCTAGTGGGAGTTGACACATAGCCCATACTCCGAACCAAGTGGGTTATAGGATGGTCAAGGGATGAATTGTATGGTAATTGTCTATGGAAAGGTTCGTAAGTATAATAATTAACTATCGAAGAGTTCGTATGTTAATTCACTTATGTTCTAGTAAATTGGCATCATAAAACTCTTCATGATTTGCTTGGATTAAGAGTTAATTCAAGTGGCATGAAACCATTCATGATATGCTTGGATTAAGAGTTAATTCAAGTACCCAAAATAATCGAAAATACAAAGTGTGCATGGCTGTCATTTTAAGCAAGTCACGATCGTGACTCGTGACCCACTTTATAATAGGTGGTACATAAGTGAGTTCTTTACTTATGTACGCACAAAATTAAGCCAAAAATACACATAATTGAGAGGCAAAGGGTTCATAAGAGTTATGGAGGTTAAGAGGAGTGATCTTGAGGTTTGTTCGTGAAATTATATGCAATTGTTGCATGAGTTTAATTGTATGTACTTATTTATGATCTAACTCTCAATTGAGCACCTATTTGAATTCTTCTTATTTGGTGCTCTAACCACCTTTACGTACTGATTTTTCTTCATCTTTGCGTGTTCTTCACTGACTGTTGAAGGTGATTGGTGTTTGCTACAACCTGAACAAGTAGAAGATTCAAGAAAGAAGAAGCATTTGCAAGGTACATATGTTGTAATTTCATGTTCTTACATTCTACATATACATGCATATCGATTCTAGATTTTCTGGGTATGTCATGGTGTTAGAATATTGATTCCAATGCTTCCATTGCTTATCCATGAATGAGATACATGGACCCATAGCTCTCCAATAGTGGTATTAGAGCAACTTATGCATGTCTAAGATGATCTATCGAACATGTTCACAGTATTTGTTGGGTTGTGACTGATATGCATGTTGATTTTGAAAATTTTGTATAAATTGTAGAAAATTTTTTTTCTGATTTTCTTTCACAAAAATGTTTATATGATGTTATATTATGCTTCTATCATAGGAAATTTCAATTGAACGTCATTTTCTATTTTATTGTGAATTAATTTCCAATCTATTCATATGTTGTTTTCTGGGAATTTTTGGAAAACAGAATGCATGTAATGATTTTGAAAATTTGGTAATATTTCTAGAAATGTTTTTATAATTTTTTGTGAAAAATGTTTATAAGGCGTTGTATTATATTTTTGTCAAAATAAATTGCAATTGAGTGTCATTTGCTATTTTATTAAGATTTTAATTTCAGCCCGATGCATGTATGAAGTTCTAGAAAATTCTGGAAATCTGATGAACATACATGCTTGCCAATTCCAGAATAATTTTATAAAATTTTTTATGAATTTCCTTCATGAACATGCACATATGATGTTGCCAAGTGTATGAGATGTATGACACCTATTTTTTGAAGTGATTGATTATTTATTCTCGATTTTACATACATGCTGGTGATGTACGACAAGTGTTAGTGCACATATGATGTGCTGGCCAATTCCACTTAGTTCATAAAGAATTCCTAGGAATTACTTTCTAGAAATTTTATTAGGCACATTTAGAATGTTTATACAACTCTGGAATTTTCCAGAATTAATTGAACTTGATTCAATTGGTAGATCAAGTCAAAGTCAATACTGTTTAGCTTTTGGAAAGCTGATGGGGCTAACTTGTTTGATAACTTATGTGTATGTGTTTCAGTTATAACACCTTAAAAAAATTTTATGAGATAAGAAACGTATTATTTTGACGTTAGTAGCATGCTAAGTGCATTTTCTTGAAATTAGGGTTTTGAAAATTTTATAAACATCGAATCAATCTCTTTAGCGTCTAATAGTTTAACTCATTTATCTTAATAATTTTGGCCGTCAAAATGTTTTTGGCTTGTGCTGAAATTTTCTTGATAAATTTGAGAGGACCTATGGATGTTTTAGATGACTAATTGATATTTAGGAATTTTGGAAACCTTATGGATTAATTTAGAATTAATCCAAGTAGAGCATTGCATTTCTAGTATGACTAGCAAAGACATGTGTACTAGAACTGAAGTGTTTAATTTGGACATCAGAATAATTGGATTTTAGGGTTCTTAATCCAATCACATTCATAATTTGAATTAGCCAAGACTAACACTAGCACTTGAGTCAGTTCAAGAGTTGAATCAAATCACAAACTTTTGATGTATAATCAAGTCACAACCTAAATTAAACCTCCTTTGTATGTTACATGCGTTAGATTCATTTTAATGGTTGGTTAAATTGGCATGATAGAATGGTTATGGACATAAGCTCAATTTAATTGAAGCGTCCATAATCATGCCATACAGTTATAGTAACTATCTGAATATATATGTGAAATGTATATAAGTCCATCCAAGTATTGATGAGACCTAAGAACAAATCTCTCAACCAAAATGTTAAGACTTACGCCTTTCAAGTATTGGTGAGACTTAAGAACAAATCCCTCAACCAAAATGTTAAGACTTACGCCTTCCATTGATATGACAAGAACCAAAGTTCTTTTAGTGTTTGGTTGTTGGGCAAACCCAAGCCTGCTCTACATTAATATGTTCAAAATATGGAAATTAGATTTGAATTAATGGGTTGGTCCTACTTGAAAGCGTTGATTTGTTGGGCAAACCCAAGGTCAACGTGGATAGAGACAAAGTTAGGTAGTATACATGGGATATATACGTATCAAGAGTTGATAACCCAATGAGTGTGTTAAATCAACAATTAATGGCACAAGTCGATAGTTGCATAACTGAATGCAATTGGTAAGAATGATACCCACCGATTGACCTAAGGTGGCTTTTTGGGCAAACCCAAGGTCATTCTTAGTGATGTTGGATATCGACCCAATAAGAAAACTATAAGTTTTCTCATATTCGTAGTGAGGGTTATGGATTCGGATGAAATATATGGACCTATAATGCATGTGATTAAAGTCTTTATTGATATGCATTTATATACATTCTAACATTGTCTCTCATTCTTCTAGGTTATTGAATTGCCACGATGTCTTCGTCTAATATGAACTTATGCTCTCTACTAGACTCAAACAACTCACGGGACCAAACTTCTTAGATTAGCTACGAAATTTGAGAATTGTTCTCAAATATGAGAAACTAGTATATGTCCTAGCTGAGCCACTTCCTGATCCCCTTGTTGCCGATACTTCTGATGAGGATAGGAAAGCTTACAAGAAGCTACTAAATGATAATGAGCTAGCTAGCTGTATTATGCTAGCCTCTATGTCACCAGAATTGCAAAAGCAACATGAGGCTATAGATACTCATACTATAGTCTACCATCTAAGGGAACTGTTTGATGAGCAAGCTCGGCCTGAAAGGTTCGAGACCTCAAGGTCGATCTTTCGCTCTAAGATGACTGAGGGATCGTCTCTAGCGCAGTATATGCTGAAGATGAATGGATACATTGAGAGGTTGGCCAGTTTGGGTTTTATAATGGATCGCGAATTAAGTATAGACTTAATTTTGACTAGTTTGACCGATAGTTATTCACAGTTTGTGCTTAATTATCAGATGAACCAAATATCCACCTCGATACTTGAGCTGATTAATCTACTCAAAATAACTGACCAAACTGTTAGGAAAGACAGTAAGGTTATGATGCTGGTGGACTCTGCTTCTGATTCTCGCAAGAGGAAATAAAAGAAGAAGAAGAAATCCAAAAAGCCAATGGGAGGTGTAGCCAAGAAGAAGGTAAATGAGAATACACCAAAAGGAATATGTTGCCATTGCAACAAGAAAGGGCATTAGAAGAGGAACTATAAAGCCTATCTGGAGTTGCTGAAGCAGAAGAAGGCATTATATGCTCTATCGTCTACTTCAGGTATGTTATTTGTCATTGAGGTTAATATTGTTTCTGATCATAATATTTGAGTATTAGATACCGAATGTGGCTCACACATATGTGTTGAAATGCGGGGCCTCAGGGATAAGGGAGATATGGAAATACATGTGGGAAATGGAGTAAGAGTTGTTGTATTAGCCATAGGAACCTATGTTTTGTATCTTCCTAGTGGGCTAGAGTTAGTTTTGGATAATTGCTATTATGTACTCATTATGACAAATAACATTGTATCTGTTTCATGCCTTAATAAAACTATATTTCATTTAACTTTTAAAAAGCAATGGTTGTTCAATTATGTTAAATAAAATGTTGTATGATACTGCTACATTGTGCAATGGTATTTACATATTAGATATGTGCAATCCAATTTTAAATATCAATGACAATAAAAGACAAAAACGGGATAACTTAAAATCATCTTACTTATGACATAATCGACTTGGCCATATAAGTGAGAGACCCGTGTCTAAGCTATACAGGAGTGGTAGCTTAGGGTCATTTGATTATAAATCATATGACACATGTGAATCTTGTTTGTTAGTCAAGATGACAAAATTACCTTTTAAAGGATAGGGTGAATATGCGAATGGGTTATTAGACCTAATACATTCTGATGTATGTGGGCCGATGTTTATTCATGCCAGAGGTGATTTTATGTACTTCATTACCTTTAATGATGATTATTCACAATATGGGTATGTGTATCTAATGAGATACAAGTCTGAGGCATTTGAAATGTTCGAACAATTTAAACATGAAGTAGAGAAATAGCTCGATAAAAGTGTCAAGACACTTCGATCAGATCGAGGTGGTGAATACTTGAACGAGGAGTATCTAAGTTATCTTAGGGATAACAGGATTGTATCCCAGTGGACTTCACCTTACACACCATAATATAATGGTGTGGCTTAAAGGAAAAACTGAACCTTATTGGATATGGTAAGGTCAATGATGGGCTCAGCAGATCTACAGAAATCCTTTTCGGTTTAAGCACTCATAGTACTGTTTATATGATAAACATAGTCCTTTCAAAAGCAGTTGATGTTACTAATGTTTATGTAATTGTTAGAGTCCTTTCAAAAGCAGTCGATGTTACTTCATATGAGATATGGACTAACAAAAAATCCTATCTTTCTTTTAAGAGAAGATAGTGAGAGCAATGTTGAACTTGTTGAAGTTCATGATGCTCAAACAAACACAGATCAACTACCTGAACATGAGATTGTTGTTCATAGAGATGAGACAACAGTTAAACCTTCTAACACACAAAATATTTATAGGTCAAATAGGATACGTACTGTTTCATAGAGATATGAATTTCTCATAGGCAAACACAATGATGTATTGCTCATAGAGGATGATGAGCCTACAACTTATGAAGAGGCTCTGAAGAGTTCAGAATCTAAAAAATGGCTTTAAGCCATGAAGTCTGAAATGGATTCCATGTTTAAAAATCAAGTATGAACTTTGGTTGACCCACTCGAAGGGCTAAAACCCATAAGGTGCAAGTGGATTTTCAAGAAAATCGACATGGATGGTAATGTGATTAGTTATAAAGCGATACTAGTCGCTAAAGGTTATCGTCAAAGATAAGGATTTAACTATGACAAGACATTTAGCCCGATAGCCATTCTTAAATCCATTAGAATGCTCCTAGCCATTATTGCTCATTATAATTATGAGATATGACAAATGGATGTGAAGACAGCTTTCCTAAATGAAAACTTAGCCGAGAATGTGTATATGATACAACCTGAGGGCTTTATATCCAAAGATGGAAAAAATGTATGCAAGCTTCATAAATCTATTTATGGATTGAAGCAAACATTTAGGAGTTGAAACATCCGATTTGATGTGACAATTAAAGAGTTTGATTTCTTACAAAATCTGGATGAACCTTATGTGTATAAGAAGGTTAGTGGAAGTGCTATCATATTATTTGTGTTATATGTGGAAGACATATTACTAATAAGAAATTATGTTTCAAGTTTGCAATATGTTAAATTTTGGTTGTCCAAGAATTTCTCCATGAAAAATCTTAGAGAAGTAATTTATATATTGAGAATAAAGATCTATAGAGATAGATCAAGGAGGTTGCTGGGTTTTTCATAATCTACATACATAGATAAAGTGCTAAATAGGTTTAGCATAGAGTAGTCCAAGACTCATGGGATAAAACTCTCGAAATCTATGTGTCCCAAGATGCAAGATGAGAAGACTCGCGTGAGTTTGATCCTGTATGCTTCGGCAATAGGATCAATCATATATGCTATGTTTTGTACAAGTCCCATATTGTATGCTCTAAGTGTTACGAGCAAATATCAATCGAAACCTGATGAGTGTCACTAGGTAGTTGTCAAGAATATCCTAAAGTACTTGAGAAGAAATAAGGATCTTCTTGTTATATGAAGATGGAGATCTCGTAGTGAGCGGGCATACAGATGCCAATTTTCAATCTGACCAAGATAGCTCCAAATCTCTTTCAAGTTACATTTTTACATTGAATGGTGGAGTAGTCAATTGGAAGAGTTCCAAATAAGAGATGATTACAGATTCAACAACCGAATCAAAGTACATTACAACTGTGAAAGCGGCAATAGAAGTTATTTGGATTAAGAAATTCATTATAGAACTTGGAGTAGTTTCGAGCATTGTAGACCCGATACTGTTGTATTGTGACAACAATAGGGATATTGCTTAAGCCAAGGAACTATGGTCTCATCAGAGATCTAAGCACGTACTCAAGAGGTATCACCTGATTAGGGATATCATTGATAGAGAAGATATGATGATAGAGAGAGTGCCCACAAATCAGAACATCGCTAATCTTTTGACTAAGCCACTTCCTCAAATGAGATTTGATTCTAGTGTACTCGCCTATGGTATTAGATACAAAGATGATTAGCTTTAATGCAAGTACGATATTGTTAGAGTAGTGCTCTAAAGGTAATCACCTTTAACACTTTTGTGCAAACTTTATTTTGATTAATAAAGTGAAAGGTAATTTTCATTAATTTGATGTTCATTTATTTATGAATCGATGTCAATCTTAAATTGAATTAATGAAATCTATGATACAAAACATAATAGAAGGAAATCATGATAAGATCATGATAATGAGATTCCTATCATGTGCAATTATGTTAGTATTTAAATTATCTCTAGTCGTAGGATTAATGAGATAGGACATTGTTAATCCAAA
>JAOTJB010013048.1:0-11260 GCA_027123815.1 Erythroxylum minutifolium | reverse complement strand
TGTATAATCTTTTCATTACAAAATAACTCAACACAATTAAGTTTTGTTCTAAGAGACATTTCATCAAACAACTTATAAGCAACCTGAATTATCTCTAACTAATAACAAAACAACTGCATTTTTTCATTATTAACCAACAACAACACATTTAAACAACAACTAAACTAATAATTCAACTAAAAAATGTATAAACCAATAATTCTAACAAACCCAACCACCACCAATGGTATACATGTAACCATCTAAGACAACTTCATTTTTTTGACACAAAATAAAATCAATACACACGTTATCTGAAAATGATGAACGATGGACCAAAAATGAAGCAAAAATCGTAGGTGGAACCACAAAACCCAGAGAACTGACGACCTAAGGTGGGAGAAGAGAGAAAAAAACGCAGAGGAGAGGGAGAGGGTGGGTGGTCGGGGTTGTAAACGTTGATGATAAAACGACATCGTTTACCTTAAAAACAAATGATGTCGTTTTATTTAATGATCATTTCGACACTTATTGACAGAACTTACGGATATAAAAGAATTTTTGTCTATTATTTATCGATGAAACACTGATACCCTCGGTATTCAAGTTGCAAAATTTCCCCACTAGTTGTTACCCTGTAATTTTACGATGAAACTTCGTGTTCCATCGCTATTATAGGTCGAAAAACTCACGAGGATATTTTTCCTCTACGTTTACTGACAAATTTTTAGTCTGTCCATAAATCCGTCAAAATTACCAATGAAAAGTCAATTTTTGCCACTAATTTATGATGAAATATATTCCACGGGTGATTTTTTTTCGGTAATGTCTTTTTTTATTGTAGTGAAAAATCTTCGAAGATGAAGATATTGTTAAACATTTCACAGTCAGGGATACACCACAACAAAATGAGTTAGTAGAATGTATGAACCAAACATTGCTAGAGAAAATTTGTGTATGTTGTCCAATGTTGGGTTGGGCAGAGAATTTTATGTTGAGGCTGTTACATATGCATGTCATCTCATCAATCGCCTTTCATCAATTGCTATTAGTGGTAAAACAACTTTGGAAAAATGGTTTGAAAAACTTGCTAAAGATTATGATTCCTTACATGTGTTTGGTTCCACTGCATAATATCATATTAAGGAGTCAAAGTTAGATCCACGTGCAAAGAAAGCAATTTTTATAAGGATCACCTCTGATGTGAAAGGATATTGTCTTTGGTGCCTAGAGTCAAAGAAAATAATCTTCACAGGGATGTTACTTTTGACGAATCTACCATATTAAGAAAGGTGACAATTGAAAATATTGAGCAGACAGATGGTACTCTAAAATAGGTGGAGTTTGATGGAAGATTTGTTACCCCAACAAATGATGAAGCAGATGCAGAAACTCCTGTGGTAGAAGAGTAGCCAGATAAAGAAGAGGTTTCAACCTATAAACTCCACAGTAATAATTACTAATTATATTGAGAAAGCCAAAAAGGAACATTCAAGTACCTGCTCGTTATACTAATATGGTGGCTTATGCATCTCTAATTAAAATTAATGACATTCCTACCATTTATAAAGAAGCAGTTTGAAGTTCAGAAGAAGAAAAGTGGAGGATAACCATGAATGAAGAAATACATTCCCTTCATAAGAATCATACGTAGAAGCTAGCTAGTCTCCCAAAGGGAAAGAAGGCAATTGGATGCAAATGGGTATATGCAAAGAAAGATGGATTTCTTGATAAGAATAATGTTCGCTACAAAGCAAGGCTAGTAGCTAAAGGCTATGTTCAGATGAAGGGAATTGATTATTATGAAGTTTTTTCTTTAGTTGTAAAACATTCCTCCATTTGAATTTTGTTGGCTTTGGTAGCACAGTTTGATATGGAATTAGTTCAATTGGACGTAAAAATTATGTTTTTACATATAGACTTGGACGAAGAAGTCTATAGGACTCAGCTTACAGGATTTAAGGTTGTTGGTAAGGAGAATATGGTATGTAGATTAGAGAAATCGTTGTATAGATTAAAGCAATCTCCAAGACAATGGTATAAACAATTTGATAAGTTCATGATGAGATGGTGGTGTACAAGAAGCAAATACAATCACTATGTGTATTTATGTAAGCTATAAGATGGATCCTACATCTATCTTCTTCTATATATTGATGATATGCTGATAGCTTCAAAGAATCAAAGAGAAATTGAGAGATTGAAGATTCAATTGAATTAGGAGTTTGAAATGAAGGATTTGGGTGAAGCCTAGAAAATTCTTAGCATGGAGATAAGTAGAGGCAGAAAGTCGGGGAGACTATGTTTGACTCAAAAGCATTATTTGAAAAAAATACTACAACATTTTGGCATGAATGAAAGTCAAAACTTGTTAGCACTCTGCTCGCTCCTCATAAAAAGCTTAATGCATCCTTATCTCCAAAGAAAGATGTAAAACGAGAGTAAATGACTAAAGTACCATATGCAAATACGGTTGGTAGCTTGATGTATGCGATGATGTGTACAAGGCCTGACATTTCACAAGCAGTAGGAATCGTGAGCAGGTATATGCATGATCTAGGCAAGGAGCATTGGCAAGTTGTGAAATGGATTCTGCGGTACATTTTGAATATCGTAGATATTGGATTAATGTTTGAGTGGGATGAGAAAGGTGGTCATTGCTTAGTTAGATATTGTGATTCCGACTATACTAGTGATTTAGATAAACATCGATCAACTTTTGGCTATGTGTTTACTCTTCCAAAGGCACCAGTCAGTTGGAGGTCTACCTTACAGTCAACAGTTGCTTTGTTGACTATAGAGGGAGAGTAATGAGATCTATAGAGGCTATGAAGGAGGCAATTTGGCTTCAAGGATTGCTTGATGAATTGGAACTTGGATAGAAGTATGTCAAAGTACATTGTGGTAGTCAGAGTGCTATTCATTTAGCAAAGAACCAGGTTTATCATGCAAGGATGAAATACATTGATGTTTGCTTTCATTTTGTATGAGAGATTTTGGAAGACGGTGAAATAATACTTCAGAAAATCCTAACCTCTAAAAATCCTACAGACATGACGACAAAAGTAGTGATTACAGTCAAGTTCAAACAATGTTTGGACTTGTTTAACATTTTGAGAATTTGATAGCAATTGGAGACATTACTGAATATAATTTCATTTATGAGTGGATTTTGAGAAACAATATTGGGAAATATGTCAAGGCAGAGAATTGTTGACTTATGATATATTTTGATACCTCATATTGGAAAATTGTGAAGATGAGAGAGTCTCCTTAAGTTTTAAAAGGAGGGTTTCTTCATCTTGCTAACCATCCCAACTTCTTTCCATTTGTAATCTTTAGCTTCAAAATAAGTGAAATATCAATTTAGTAATGTCCGAGAAAGTAGGCATAATTGGCTAAACCTTATTAAATTCTAGTATTCTTTATTTGCCTATTTAATAGCTATTGTCGGGTATAGTTGTAGTGAATTATTGTGCTATTAAATTACATATCTAGGATAATTCTGTCTAGGAGGTTGGATTTTAAGTGGGACCGTTTGTGACCCCTCCTATCTTTCCTGAAAATTTACCTAGTGTGATTTTTCAATACAATCGTTCACACTCTATTCATATAAACAATAGTGCTTAAGATAAATTTGTTATTATTGGTAAAAATTAACCCGAGTTCCATAACAAATAGAACATGTGGTTATTATTTTCATATGTATATTAAATAAATTAAGGCTCGGGATGCCAACATAGGCTACAGGTATCAAACGTGATCGTCCTCGTACCGCATTAAGCTCAAATTAGTCATAAGTGAAACATGCAACTTTTATTTTACCTTCTTTATCTTTAAAGTCTAGGAGTTTGTTATTCATAGATAAGACTACAAGTACTGAATAATTGTTAAACCTTGGAAAATGAAAATCAAAATGGATAACCATTGAAACCGAGTTTGAATGTAGTTTTAAGGGGCCAATGCTCTTTCTTAGAACGCAATAAAAATGACATGATCACACATGAAACACGTAGAATTCGTTCCTTTTCTCTCTTTTCATTTAATGCATCTAAAAGTCCAAAGGAATGACAGTATATATCGTTTTCATTTCATGAAGATCATTCTTAAATTCAATCGGAAGATGAGTCTAATTTCAATTTCCAATAAATTATTAATTTTATTATTCCCATGAGTAATATGCAGACCTAAAATTTTGAAATATTGTTCAAAATTAGGAAAAAAAAGGCAGGAAACATAGCTGAATTCCCTTCCTTTCCTTATTATCATTTCAGTTATGTTTTAGGTAGTTTAAAGACTACTCTAAGATAGAAAAATAACCAACGGTCAGAATTTGAACTCCGTCTAGGTATTAAATGTAACAAGATCCTAAACCGAACCTAATCAATATGCACTGTTGCCACCTACCCTAGGCACTAAAGGCTACACGTAGAGAAAGGGGTTAGTCAATTGAAGTTTTTGAAAATAGACTCTCTCCAACCATTATAAGCACGAGCCAAAGTGGTGCACACATGAAATTGTTCCTTCGATTAATATTAGTGTTTTTTTCTCTTTAACAAACTTGTTTTAGACATGAATATTTAGTCATTGTAATTCTACTCAAAACTTTTCCAGTGACTTTTCTATATGTATAAAGTACTTAGAAAAGTAGGTGTCCTATAAAAATTTTGAACTACCTAAAATGTAATTCGTAACAAATATTTTTCAAGACAATTCAAATATCATAACAAATCATTTACAACACAAACTCCGTATATATCAACTTATAAACTTTTACCATGTAATTAATTATTGATGAAATAAAAATATTAACATATTTAACATAAGAAATATTCATGCAATAAATTATAAAATAATTGTAAACATTGCAAAATTAAAAGCCTTCTAATACGGTTATAACTTAAAACATTTAAAACATATCTCTAGCATAGACAAAATAAATTATAATTGAAATAGAACTCCTATATGCCTTGGGTAGCTAATTTTAACTCAATAAAACCTCAAAAACCATTCAACTCATTTTCTTTAATTAATTTTTTTATGTAGAATAATTATTTTTAGTATAAAACATTATGTGAGATATGTTTTGAATTTATATTGACCTAACTTAGTTTATCACTTGGCTTAAAATTTTGGGTGTGATTACCTAAGTAAGATGTCGCTTAAGGAATCAGAGAAGAATTAACATCGGTATAGGACATGGAGCTAGTGTCGAGCTTGTATGGTTCAGAAATGATTAAGGTGTCAAAATTATATTAGCATTAGTATCAAGAGTGTGTCAAGTGCTAGACTCATGATACCAAATCTGAATATGTGTGAAAATATATTTTTAATTATCTTAACCATCTTACATGTAACCTTAAATTGTAAATACCTTGATTATGATGTTATATTGGATGTGGCATGACATACTCTTGACTTTGTATCATTTTCTCATAGTGATAAAAAATTTATCTCTTTGCCAGTAAACGTAGGCCACATTCACTAAACTATGTAAATTATGAGTTTTTGCTTCATTATTTTCTTCCTATATCTTGTTATTATGCCACAATAGGTATTAGAGACTAGGTTTCTTCATAAATTTATAGTTTATTATCAGGATGTCTCTTCATAAATTCAGATTTCCAATAATCTTGGAAGCAAAAGACTCAGAGAATTTAGAGGCGTTAAAGAAGGAAGAGATTTTGTCAAAGATGAATAATGCTATATTGTTGAGTTTGAGAGCAAAGACTTAAGATAGGTGGTTGATAAAACAATTTTTTCATCGTTATGGAAAAGATTTACAATAAGCTTCAGAAGAAATCCTTAACGAATCATTTATATCAAAAGTAACATTTGTATACCTTAAAGATGATAGAAAGTACAAAAGGTAAAAGATCACACTAATAATGTTAATTGAATCATCGTAGATTTATGAGTTGATAGATTTTAGATTTAAAAATGAAGATTAGAATCAAGCAACAATCCTTTTTTGTTCCTATTAAATTCATAAGAAAATTTTTTATAGTATAATATACTGTGAAGAGACTATTTATGGTAGTAATATGAAGGAAGTTATGATGTCAAAAGAATTAGAGAAAAATTTCTATTATACATATGAGGTTGGATCATATTTGGTTCTGGTTGTTAGCAAAGGTAGGAATAAGGATATGGATACTGAAAATAAGGTTAATTCATAATCTAAATTGAAGCCCTAAAATTTTTTGATGTTTAAACTATAAATTAAAAGGTCACATTAGAAAGGAATGTCCACAGTAGAAGAACGAAACAAATGGAAAAGCAAGTAGTGTTATAGTATTGAAAAGATCTAATGAAAAGGATGGAAAAGATAGTAATATTTTGAATGTTATTAATTTTGATTCTACAAATAGGTGGAAGATAGATATTAGTGCATCTTTTCATATGATTTTCAATTAGGAATCACTATATTCTTTTAAATAATGGAATGAAATTATTAGAATGGAGATGATGGAGAGTTTATTGTCAAAGATAGTGGTTCAATACATATCTAAATGCATGATAAAATTATCAGAACATTTGATGTCTAATATGTTCTTTGAGCTTCAAAAAAATGGATTTGTATAGGTACTCTTGATAATCAAGGCCAAAAATTTTCTGGCGATGATGGGCAGTTCAAAGTGTTAAAAGGTATCATAATTGTGATAAAAGGAAGATTATAGCATGGACTTTGTATCTTAATAGAAAAAGTAGTAATGGGATTGGTGGTTCTATCTTAATCTACAAGGCAAAATGATGATAATATAGAGTTACGGTGTAATATATTCGCTCACATAAGTGAGTATGGACTTGAAATATTAGTAAAAAATATTTTTGGATAGAGTTATAATTGGGAAGATGAAATTATATGAGTTTTATGTTCTAGGCAAGCAGTGAGGGTTAAATTCAATTCCAATAAGCACATTTTCACAAGCATTCCTAATTATATTCATTCAAATTTATGGAGTCCTGCTTTAATTCAATCCAAAGGAGGATGTAGTTACTTTGTTACTTTTATTGATGATTATTCTAAAAAATTTGGGTGTATTTTCTAAAATCAAAGGATGAAGTATTTGGAAAGTTTAAAAGTGGAAGACTATAGTTGAAAAAATACCAAAAATAGGTCAAGATACTCATAATAGGTAATAGGTTGGAATTTTTTAATAAACCATTTGATGAGTTACGTAAGAAGGAAGCTATAGTGAGGCACCACACTATACGTTATACACCACAAATAGAGTTGTAAAATGAACGAATCAAATACTCACATATTGTGCTTAATGTATATGACTAAATGTTAGACTTTCAAAACAATTTTAAGCTAAGGTGCATTTAATATTGCTACTTATCTCATTTTACTATAATAATTTTTAAGACTCCTCAAGAATACGATACTCCCTCTAATTATTTGGTTTATTTATGTTTAATTTTCTTACTTATACTCATAGTAATAATGGTAACTGGAGTCTGGGGCAATGAAATGCACATTTTTAAGAAATGTTGATCAAGTTAAAAGGTATAAATTGTAATATACAGAAAAGGATAGAAATTCAAAATTTATTAATAGTAGAAATGTTACTTTTGATGAATCTGCTATATTATGGTTAAAAAGAGAAGGTCGATGGTCTTGCAAGTAAAAAGGATTAAGGTGCTGACTAGAAGGTTAGATTTCAAACTGAAACTCTAAGTAGAATAGTTAAAAATCATTTTATGGATGTGTAAAAAGAACCAACTACAAAATAGTAGCAAAAAGACTAAAGAGAAAAATTAGAAGACATGTCAGGTATTTAGCTTGTGTTGATTTGAAACTAACCTTATTGCATATACTTTGGTAGTAGATAATATAGATTACAATGAACCATGGACTTATAAACAAAAACATGGATAGTAAAAAAGCACTAAAATGGATGATTGCCATAAATTATGAGTTGTATTCTTTTGCACAAAAATAAGATATAAGAACTTATATCATTACTAATAAATATATAGTCAGTGGAATGCAAATAATTCTTTAATAAAAAAAGGTATTACTAAAGTTAAGTTAGCTAAGTTTAAAGTAAGACTAGTGGCGTAGGGTTTTTCATAGGAAGAGGGATTTGATTAAGGTGCTCTCACCAGTGGTGAAGCATAAGATGGTTCAAGTTCGTTTAGTCATGGTAAGCGCATTCGATTTGGATTTGGAGTAACTTGTTATGAAAACTAAATTTTTATACGTGAATCTCGAAGAATATATTTATATGTCACAGTTAGAGGGTTTTCATGACTTTAAGAAGAAGGACAATGTGTGTTTGTTAAGGAAATTTGTATATGGTTTAAAACAATTACGATAGAAATTGTGCAAGAGGTTTGATGCATTTATACTTTCTCAAGATTTTGTCCTTATTTAGTTTGATAAATAAGTTTACTTTAAGAAGGTATCAGATGAATAATAGATCTATTTGTTGCTACATGTTAATGACATATTAATTACAACTAATAATAACATTGAGATTAATGATATGAAGACCTTATCAAGTAGCAAGTTTGAGATGAAAGATTTAAATCCAAGTAAAAAAATGGGCATGGGGATTTAGAAGAAAAAGAGTAGGCATATTGTACTTTTCCCAACAAAAGTACATTAAAAAGGGGCTACAATTTTTTTAAATAGGTCAGTCAAAGCTAATTTGAATTCCCTCAGAAGCAATAAAAGTATATTGAAAACGAGTTATAATTTTTTTCAAATGGACCAGTCAAAGCTAATTTACACTCCCTTAGTAACACATTTTAAACTTAATGTTAGTGTATTACCTAGTTTAGACACAGAGAAAGATTACATAAAGCAAGTTACTTACTCGAGTTTAGTTGAGATTTTGATGGATTCCATGATATGCATAAGAACAAATTTAGCACATGTTGTTAAGTAGTTTTGTGAGTAATCTTAGTAAAACTCAATAGGAAGCTTTTCGGTGGATTATGCGATATTTGAAAGGTACGAGTGATGTTTGCTTGACTTATGATTTTGGTGATTCAATTAGTGATATTGTTAGCTACACTAATTTTAATTATAGTGGAGATTTCTTAAGAAGGAGATCCTTAATATTTTATATCTTTATCTTATTTGGATATGCAAATAGTTGAAAAGCATCAATTTAGTCTACATTTGTTTTGCCTATAATAGAAGTTGATTAAATGTAATTGATGAAAGGGGTTACATAAGGTATATAATTGCATGGTGTTGTTGATACTTTACGTATGGGTGTGCAAGTTTTTGTCATTTAATGTGATAGTTAGAGTGCATTGAGCTTTGATGGGTTCTTGTCTATTATGAGAGATCAAAGTATATCGATGTCAAGTTGAACTTCACTCAAGATATTATTGAGGAAAAGATGTTTTCTATATAGAAGATAGCCATAGTTGATAATCCAACTGATATGTTAACAAAGTCGTTACCTAAAAAAAAGCTCGAGAATAACTTGAACTTTATGAATGTACACATAGCTTGAAGTCTTTAGGAGTGATATTTGGTTTGATGTTAGGGAATTTAAATCAAGGTGGAGAATTATGAAATATGCTTTAAATTTATAATAGCTTGATTGAGTTTATGACTTAACCCAAAATGTTATATGCTACGACTCATACAGGATGTCGCTTGACGAATTCGAGAACATTAGTTATTATGTATAATTAGTAATTAAGGGTAATAGTGTATTTTTCATATATTAGGTTAAGTGTATAGGTTATTTGAAAATAACCTTTGTAATCTTGTGTTTAATGTAAGTGAGTAATAAGAATTTTATCAATTACTGCTGAAAATCTTCATGGTTGAGTTTACTCCTTTTTGTAGTGGGGTAATTCGAAAGAATAGGGTTTTGGCATACTATTTTTGTGGCAAGTGTGAAGAACGCTCCTCTCCTTTTGACACGGTCGTCATCAAAGTGTAGCCTAGGGGAAGTTTGGTTGATATTCAAGTTTTCGGTGTCATCCAACCTCGTGCGTGAGCACACGCATCGTTTTTTCACTCCTGTAACTTCTTCCACTGATCGTCATATGTAGCGCGTCACACTGCCTCTAGCCACCGTCCTTCATTTTTTGACAACTCTATTCACTGGCCCTTTTTAATTCCGACTAGCTACAATCTAGTCACTTATGACGTTGTTGTTTTTTTGGACCTCTCGTGAATAGATTTTGTTGTCATTTTGGATTCGTTTTTTTTGTGGTTCCTTATTCACTTCTATTGTGCCATTATGTCAGACACTAAGGAAGCTTCTAAGGAGGTAGAGAAACACTATCTAATTAATGATAGTCCTTATTCGTTGATTAGTCCAATTAAACTAGATGGTAGTATCACTTATTTAGCCTGGTCTAGAATATGTTTGTTGTCTATTAAGGCTAGAAGGCTATAGGGTTATATTGATGGAAATAAGAAACCACTATCTATTGCTGATCCTACCTTTAGTCAACGGGACTTTGATAATTCATTGGCTATATCTTAGCTTCTTAATTCTATGCACTCTAAGATCTCTAGACAATATTTACTACTTGACACTGCAGATAAGATATGGAAAGCTGCAAAAACCACTTATTCTTGTATGGGAATGATGCTCAAATCTTTGAACTTCGAAACAAAATTCATAGAACAAAGTAATATGAGCATATTGTTTTAGATTACTTTTTTTAACTAGGTAGTTTATAGCATGAACTAAATTATTATCAAGATTTTCAAGCCAAGTGTGTTGATGATGCAATGCTGATTCAAAACATGTTTGAAAAGGAGCAAGTCTATGACTTTTTTGCTAGTTTAAATCCAAAATTTGATCAGTTAAAAGTTCAAGTTATTGGCAGATCTCCTTTTCCCTCATTTGAGTAGGCACCCTCTTTAATCTAGCAGGAAGAGACCAGAAAAAATGTCATGCTTTATACTGCGCCAATTGAGAAGTTAGGCTTAATAGCCCATATTACTTATGAGTAGCCTAAGAATGTTACTTCTGATAAAGATCATTTGCATTTTGATTACTATGGAAAGACAAGAGATACACAAGAGATTGTTGCAAGTTGTATAGGAGACCTACTAGCGGCTGAGGGGGAAAATAAGCTAACTCCACAAGGGCTCAATCAAATTTTCTAGAAACTGTAGAATCATCTGAGGAGTTTGCTTCAGTTGATAGTCTCTCTTCTGATGAATTTTAGCATTTCAGGCATCTCCTGTCACAACTTAACTCTTCCTCCAATGCTACCTCTAATTTTTTCAAGTCAGGTAACACTTTTGGTCAACTTGACTCATGGATTATTGATTCTGGTGTGAATA
>JAOTJB010012991.1:0-11261 GCA_027123815.1 Erythroxylum minutifolium | reverse complement strand
ACAGATTCAGAGAGCAGGATTGGTTTTGTATTGGCAAGTGAGTGAGAGTTTGGCTTGGTGATATATACAGGACAGGGTAGCCAAGGCGTTTACATGTTCGCCTGTTGTGTGAAACGAAAGCATGCTCCTACCACTTTTTCCAAAGGTTTAATGACTACGCGGTACTGAGAAGAAAACAAGCCAGTGGTGCGCTTAATTCATGGCCACACATAGCTATGATAAGAAGACCCGAATTTGACCCGATTTGATCCAATACGAAATTAAATCAACCGAAATTTATATCAAATTTAAGTGTGATTTAATAATTTTTCAAGATTTGGTCTTGAGGTTCTGAATTTAACCAAATTCAATTCTAATATCCTAATTTGAAACTTTATCAAACTCAAACTTTATCTCAAACTCACTGACTCGAACACGATCTAATTTTAAGTTTAACTCAATTCAAGCCGGGATCAGTGGGGTAACCATTAAGGACCACAACATGTCACATCTAATCCAATCTTTTTTCTTATCCTAAAAGTCTTGGTTTTCATAATTATGTTATTGACTAGCAAAAATAAATTTTTATTTTAAAACACTTAAACGTGTAAAGTAGTGAATATGGTTGAACTACAGAGACTAATATAGCAGTTGTTTATTTGTGTAGAAACAATAAAAATAATAAAATAAATAGATTTAGGGATGATTAATTTTAAAACACGAAATTACGCAGAAGGAAATTAAAAATAAATATTGAAAACAATGTAAAGAAAAACTTAATCAAGGTACTCCTCCGTTTAATACTATAATTCGATCATAGACTCAAAATATAAATTTTGTTCATTCTTACGGACAAAGTTATAGCAGAAAGTGAACAACACATATCAACCAATTCATTCGTAATTATTCGATAACTCCGAATAAAGCTCGTTATTATCCTAACCAATTAGACTATTCCCGAGTAAAGCTCTGCAGAATATAATCTATAGTAGCAGTAGGCTCTAATGAACCTTTGTCTTAGTTAACAGAATTGAAAAAGTCGTAATTTTTTTAAACTAAATTATTTAATCTCATTAATTAATAGGCTAATTAATCAACAAACCCGACCTTGAAACCATTTTCTCGGCGAGTCAGGACCTTGGAGGCAATCGTGAGGGCAACAGGGTATTGTTTCAGGAACTGTGGTCCAATCACCACTACTGGTTTCTCCCATGGATGGTGCCGAGTCATTGCTGGAAGAGGGTTGCTTGCTTGGCAGCCCATGTTCAAACGAGAAAATAACAAAACAGTGAAACTCACAAACAGATTCAGAGAGCAGGATTGGTTTTGTATTGGCAAGTGAGTGAGAGTTTGGCTTGGTGATATATACAGGACAGGGGAGCCAAGGCGTTGACACGTTCGCCTGTTGTGTGAAACGAAAGCACGCTTCTACCATTAAATGGGTTTTTTTTTTTATAGGTGTAATGACTACGCGGTCTTGACGTGCTCAAGTTGTCCGAATTCATTGAACACGGTCTAATTTTAAATTTAACTCAATTCAAGTCGCTACTATCGGTAACCATTAATAACCACAACATGTCACATCTAATTCTGTCCTTTTTCTTATCCTAGAAGTCTTGGTTTTCATAATTATGTTATTTTTATTAATTAATTCATTAATTATTGAATGAAACGATGTCATTTTGTTCAAACATAACTGGTTTAAATACGTTTCTTTGGTCCAATTGAAACATTATTCTATTAGCAGCTGATTAAATATTACCAATGATGACAGAAATAAGGAGTTCGAAGACAGCAATCAGCTCCATAGATATTATTGAATATAAGCAGCCTTATATGGGCTGTATCTTACGCGAAAGAGGAAGGTTGTAACAAACTTGTACCAGAAAGAGAACAAAGAAAACATAATACAAAAAAGGAAAAAAGAAGAGTATTCGGGCAAGGCCCAAAAAGAAATGAACTACGAAAAACATTAGCCAAAAATAAAACAAAGATGAGCCCAAAAACATTGTAAGGTAATTAGGTTAGCGTATCATCACTTAATACTAAAGTGTAGACTAACCTTAGAATCTTGTGTGAGGATATCTAGGATTAATGAACTTAATTTTAGGCTTCTTGTATTGAATGCCTTTTATTCCAAATTATCTGTGAACCAAGTAAGTAACTCGGATTTAGAAAAGAAGGGAATCCTTATAAACATAAGGTTCGACTTACTCAAGTAAAGTAATTCCTAAATCAATCCACCGTTACAAGTTTTAGTTGCTAATCTAATTGAAATCTGATACCTTATCCAATTTCTATCATTTAATTAATTCTAGTCGTTTTTTTAATTCGTATTTTGTATCTTGTATATTTCCTTGATTCGTTTACTTTATTTTATTTTCAAATCAATCAATTCTTGATCGTCCGAGCAATTTTTTGTCGTTTAATTCCATTTTCATATACTACATATCGGTTATAGTCTTCATGCATTTACATTTTTTTTTTGTCTGCTTGTTTGGTGTTATTTGTTTTGATCTTATCTTAGCCGGGGGTCTATACGGAAACAGTCTCTGTATCTCTATCGGAGATGCGGGCATGACTGCGTACATCTTACCCTCCCTATACCCTGCTTAGGCGGGAATTTGGGTCTGTTTGGTTTGGTTTGGTTTGGCTGTGCCCGCTCGATCACAGTTGGATTCTAACATATACCCCACACTCCAATGACCGTGGTGATTTTGTGACCAATCCATAAATGACTAGAAATAATTTTAAAACTTCCAAATATTATATGGATCAATCTTCATAAAATAAATGTATTTAAATTCTTCATATTTTGTTAGATAAAAATTTGAAAAGTGTTATATTCTTATAAAAATTGATTAAATAGAGTTATTGTTGATTAGATTTGAGACTATCTAGATGTATTGAGTATAAATGAGGGTGTTTGGGTTAAAAATTGCTATACATAAATTATGAAATAGATTTATTATGAATTTAATGATATAAATGTGGACTCAATTGGGCAAGGATATGTAGTTTGGAGGCTCAATTAAGTTGTGAGTACTAGTGGATATAAAGTGTATTTTTATTACAGGAATAGCCCTTTTTTGGAAAGAAGATGTCTATTTTATAGGGAAAACTCTACTAAATTTTCAGTAGGTTCCTTGTAAAAACATGACATCACCGTTTTAAATAAAATAACGATTTTTATTATTGAGCGATGTTCTTATTCTCAAGGCATCTAACAATTGGTTTAGGTTCTAAATCCTAATGATCATTTCTGCTTTTCTTTTTATTAATCAATCAGGAGCATAACCCTTTACTTTTAGACACTAAGCTCAGCGCAAAGGAGCATATTCTACCTGTGAGTTAATATTTATGTTTACGAGCATGCATTAGAATTCATTTTCATATTCATCATGGAAACCACCATCATTATCATATGCACACATGATACTCATACTTATGGATTGACACATGTATATGTATTTTTATTTTAAATGTTATGCTTGTCTTGATATGTGATGACGTGGAGGATTATTGTGGAATAAGCTACCTGGTAGGCGACACTAGGTTGTGTACATAATGAGTCAACTGATCATGTGTGGATTTAGGTTAGTGTTTGATTCATTGATAGATCCATTGATTATGATACAACACGGTTGGGGCAATTCGGTCAAGTTTGCTCTCAGATTCCAACTGATATATGGTATATGATATGGTGGCATGATTGTGGTGGGTTAGTCGAGCTTGCTCTTGGATGATAATCATGTAGTAATGGCGTTGTGGCAATTCGGTTGAGTGTGGCTTTCGGACAACTGTTTACTACGTTTAGACTAAGTGACCTATATGGAACAAGAGAGCCCTTATGGATATAGTCTATAGGTAAGGGGCATGTCATAGGGTCCTTCGTCTGTCCTCCACTATTAATTATGATTTATGATTCCGATGATTATATGACATGATATTAATATTGGAAATGCATGCATGTTTATGAACAAAAACACTATGTTGTGAAATTGCATTTGTGGATGTAATACATTATAAATATATACATATATGTATCATTTGAAACCCTTAAGAGTGCATAACATAACCATAGTATTAATTCAATCAGTGAGGTCTGACTCCCCTCAACTATTTTTCAGGTCCTTCTTTCTAAATCTCTTATAATAGAGCACTTCATTAGTTTTCTTCCTTTCTGGCGATTCGATGTATGTTTTTAGTGACCTTTGACTTTAAAGCTGCAGTAGTCTTGTATATGTTGGATTTCCCTTGTATTAACTATCTCAACATTGTAGCACATTGAGGATTGGATATTGTTAGAACATTTTGATTGTTATAAGTATAAGTTTGATCATTGAAAATCTCATCTTTATTACGAATATATGGATTTGATAACATTTTAGGCTTGCTAAGGGTCCATTAAACTTTGAGTTTACTGCTTCTTTAGTGTCAGTCATGGTCTAATGTTAGGGTCATGTCAATGTTATTTCCTCATAATATGTTTGAAGATAACACTCATTATAAGCATACCAAAATTTCAAATTAATTTCTCTTTTTCCAGCAAATTAATGTCTTGTTTTATAAGTTTTATTTGCTTCTCAATTTGGTTTGTACTTATTTTAATAGTGTTTTCTTTAATAGCCTTCTTCAATATAGATACTTTGTTTTCTTAATTTTTTGAATAAATTCAATAGTCATCTTAATAAATTTGTCAATGTGCCACTTAAAAAAACTTGTATCTCTTAACTTGAAAAAAATTTAATTTGTAACCTAAATGTTATACATAAGATTTTTTAAAAACTAAGTACCAACAAAATTCACTAGATAATTAAGATGTCCATAAAATATCTTACTTGAATTATGATAATTCCATAAAGTTCTTAACAAGACATTGAGCATACAATAAAAAACAATGTTATGAGCATTTAAACTTAATTTTGTATTCGTAGATGACTTAGATTCTATAACTTTAGGATTTATCACTATAATTATCATAATAATGACACATATAATATTATATAGTGCTAAAAATTTAAATTAAATTGATCATGAGGGAGTTATTTTTTTAGTCCTTTCATACTATGAGAAAAGGATAGTAATTTGTATAAATTTTTGCATTTTGAATGTACTTATTCAAAGCATATGATGGAAGAAGATGTGGTTAATTTTTTAAAAAAATTATGTTAAAAGATTGTGGTATTTTAAATATATCTTCCTATAGGTTGGAATAATTAAGAAGAGAATGGCATATTTATGATATTATGTAAATGACATACAAATTCAATCAGCATAAAACTCTATTAACATAATCTCCATAAAATGGTTTGATTCATGGGGTTTCAAATAAGGTACATTAATAAATGGACCTTATTTTAAGGTCATCATTGGGTTTTTACATTTATTTGTTCTAAAATACCTAATAATTTCCTTTAGGATCTTTTTCAAGTCATCATAATAATCCCAATTGTCTTTCGTATTATGAAAAGGATAGGGACACCAATAAAGGTAGGATTACTTCTTCCCCTGTTTCCTCTAGGAACACTAGTCCTCAAAATTCGACTCTACGTGCTTAACAATAAGAAATACTAGCAGAGTTTGATGAAGAGAGCTCACAAAATGCAAAAAAATGTAAATGATAAGTTACTTAAAGTTGAACATTTGGTAGCACGTCGTAACATTACACAAAATAAACTAGACTATTATTATAGCAATGGTGAGTCTAGGTCGATCCTATAGAGAGTGTTTAGTTAGCTTTTGAAATGAAATTAATTGGTATTTAGGGTTGGGGGGTTTGGTTTAGTTTAAAATAAGAAAATAAAATAAAGCTAACCTAATGAAAATAAATTAAAGAAACACGTGAAAAATGATGAAAGCGGTGGATTCGTTAGGGACCAGGTTCTTTGGTCCAATCTTGACCTACATCCTAATTAAACATATTTCAATGATTTGTTGTTCTCAAACATCTCCTAGAAACTATTAATCATAGGTTAATCTATTAACCCAAGTTTTCCCTTTTATATTGTTTAATTAAGATGTGATCGTTAACTAAACCTAACTACCGAATAACTTAGGATACGATCTATAGATTCAACTGGGTAGTGGCATTACGAATTAGGAAAATTAATTAATCAAGGCAATAATCACAAACGATGGGTTCATTTAAGCTAGGTTATATTATCCCTAATGATTAAGAACCTTTAGTCACTACAAATGAATTTCAGCATAACAATTACGGATTATATTGAATATTCTAGCAATGAGTTTGTAATAAAACGATCCAATGAACGCATTCAAATCATTTTTTCACAATACTCAAACAATAAGCATCGAATAACAAAAACAATCCCCAAATGGAGAAAGAAAACTGAAGTAAATCACACGTTAATATAGAAATTACTTATAATAGACAAAATACACAAGAAGGGGGTTAAATTATGTATTCTTTTCGTGAATACAAAATCTTTAATATTTCTTGATAAGAACTTCTCTAACTTGTTAAAAGACTATCAGAACATTGTTATATAGTTAAATCGCAAATAACTTCTATATACTTGTTTTAAAAAATAAAATAGACTAAGTTAAGAGATAGAAGATAGACACTGCGATTTTATATTAGTTCACCCCAAACCATGGGCTACGTCCAGTCCTTAGAATTCTTCTGAGTTTTCACTATACTACAGCAAATTTACAAGTATTCTTTCTTCCCTTCTAGAGCCTCTTTAGGTCTCTTACACCAAGTATTCTTTCAGCTATCTTAGCCTCTCCAGGCTCTTAGCCTTTTCTTTCTCTCACTAGAAAGATATCGTGAGCTATTGTTACAGTAAGTTTAGCTCTCCAGTATCGCACTACAGAGTTTTTCTTTTCTAAGTATACACTTAAATGCTTAAAAGTTGTAGGATCAAAGGTTTCTCGAAAAGTTGTTTAGTCTTCGACTAAGACCAGTATTTATAGTCCAAGTCTCCAACTGTTTCTTAATTCTTGATAACTGCTTCTTTGAATCTTGATAACTGCTTCTTCAATCTTGATAATTGCTACTTAGTTGAGTTCTGTAACCAACTCCAACTAACTAACTACTCTACGCACTAGCGTATCTTTTGCTTTGTATCATCCGTGTTTTCTTTTGTATTTCATTTCTTCTGTATCTTTACGCTTCTTCTGTGTTTCGTTTCTTCTGTGTATTGTTTCTTCTGTATCTTTACGCTTCTTCTGTGTTTTGTTTCTTCTGTCTTCTACTTCTTTTTTCTTCTATTTCTTTTATCTTCTACTTCTTCTGTGCTTTTACTTATTATGTCTTCTACTTCTCCTGCACACTTAACACACTCATCAAACTAGTTCATTTATTTCTATCGTTATTATTATTTGATTGTCATCAAAATTAATTATCGTAAAGTCCTCCTGACTTAACACTCTTAACTGTTGTATAATGGACATGTGAAATTTGGAAATGCAATGACATTTGAGACTGTATATGTTTATGACTAAAAAATGGAACAATATTATTATTGAAATGTTTTATGTTATATGCAATGAATTAAAAAAATAATTGATTTAACTGTTTTAACGTAGCCATTTTCATAGAGTATGTTCGCGAATATCCTTTGATATGTTGGGTATATGCTCTATGGGAGTGGGATGTTACATTTAAGGTCACCTTTATATTATAGCTTATCATTAAGAATAGGAAATACATTTAATAGAGTAAAGATTAATTTAATCATAAGTTCTCTATATGTTTTGTGAAATAATGGAAGATAGAATAGACGACATCTGTTGCTTTGTTGTTCTTATTCTAAATAGATTTTGGAAAGAATTTAGCTTGCTTGTAACTACCATTATAGAGAAGAGAGTTGGGGGAGCATTATCACCTAGGCTTCTAATAAAGCTACCTTATCGTTTGACATATATATTGCACTTAAAAACCTTATACATAGGTGTTTATAAGGTGTAGAGAGAAAGGAATCAGAGAAGGTTCAAGCATAAACAAACAGATATTGATACATTCTACTTAAACACATTTGTAAGATAAAGGAAATGTTTATTTTCAACTTTGGTAGTTCAAAGATTACGAGGAATGCAGCTACCAGATAGGGCATAGGCTAAGATTAAAGTAGATTACAAATGTTAAGGCTTCATCAATTATCATGAACCAAAGAAAGTTGGTGAGGAGAAATGGCAAAGGAAGATTACTGCACAACCTTGGTACTATGCAATGGCTCATTTGCATAAGTGGATTCAGCATAAACTACTATATTGTAATTAAATGCTACAGAATCAAGCTCTTGGTGGACTTCTTTAGACATTGATCAACTAGCTACAAATGGAATTAATATATTAGTGACCTACCTCAATTCCTGAAGTCATTTTGAACTACATGATCCTAGATGGCATTTGGAATGAATTTTATACTTCCCCATCCATATCAAATTCTATTGATCTCTAGTTTTGTATTACATTATTAGTACTATAAGAGAGTTTATAAAGCATTATAAGTGTATGAAATATTATAAGGCTTTTCCTATTTCCTTTGGTAGGAATCCAATTTTCCCTAATTTCCAAAAACATAATGAAAAACAACACAACTTTTGTCATTTCTAGTAAAATATTAACTCTTTTTAATGTTCCACAATTTTCATGATCTTTGTTATGCCCATATTGTCCATATTTGGTGCAAGTCATTCTTCTTCTACAAATGTTATCTTTTCTTATTCTTGGTTACTCAAATATTGCTTTTTTCTTTAATTAAAGGATGAATAGGTATTGTCCTTACTACTAGTGGCTCCCTGTCTTTGTACATTCAACATCAATCACATCCTGTGCAATTGGAAATATTTGATTGTTTACATTCCTTCCAATAATAGCTAACAATTATCTTTTACATATTCCTTCAAGAAACAACCATTTAGCCCCGTTATTGGTCTATAACCTTCAATCTACCTCTTTTACATACATTGATATACAACATCTTGCCAGTACTCTTTTACCTTCTACATTATCAATGCCTATTATGATTGCCCATGTTGTATCTGAGTTATTACTTTTCACCTCCTTACCATACCCTAATAGTCTAAAAATTCAACCATATGATGCCCACGTAATATCTTGATGATAATTTTCTTTTCTTTCTTACAAGTATTGAAACTAACAATATTTCAATAATAAAGTCAATATGGAAAAAATAAGAGAGAGAAAGCTCTCTTAGTTCTATCTATAGCCATGTTCGAATGAACCTTTTCCCTTATCTTTCTTATAGTTTCTTCATCAATTTCCTTTTGTTTTTTTCTTTTATAGTTAACTAATGTTACCGATCCTTCGCCCTCCTAGTTTGTAATCTATTTCCTTTCTCTTTTGGGAATGTAACCAAGCACCCCACTATTATTATCTAGACTAACTTTATCATCCTCGGGCCTTCCTTTATGCATTAATGTTAACTCCCTAGCCTTACTTCATGATCCTTATATAATTCGTAGCTCCTTTCCTTTAATTTCAGTACTTACTATAAACACTCTTCATCCTAATCCATCCACCAAATGTAGCACCTCCTATACAGAACCTACAACCACTTACACATATGGCACCCAAATTCTTGTACATACATTTATGGAATATAATTCAATTCATTTATAAGGATTGTCATGACTCATTTGTCTATTCAATATTACGCACATACATATTACAAAATTTCACATCCCTTAATATTATTATTTAAAAGTAGTATTGCATAATTACATTTATATGGTAATCTAAAAGAGATATTATACTTAAGTTAAATTCTTAATTACAAACTGTTAAGAAACTACAATTTCCTTCATTACATATACAACCATTCTTTAATCAAAAAACACATCCAAATGTACTTTTACTTCGAACGGTTGGCCTTGGTCCCTTCAGATGATCCCTGTGCCATACTCTTATTACTTAGACCCCTACGGATTAACACTCGTGTTAAGCTTGAAAGCTTAGTGGGGAAACACTTAGTTTCGATGACCACTCACAGCAATCATCTGCCAAGCTCACACTCATTGATGAATATCATAAACTCATGTAAATAATAATGACATAATTACGCAAAGTACATATTGCAAATATGCTTCAACCATATGTCGTAAATTCATGTTTATAATCTAAATATTGATTTCTAAAGCTCATCAATACAAATTATTCATGTTTTCATTTGTATCTCTTATTTATAAGTATTTAATTTCCATTTTGTGTTAGGCTTGCACATTCCTGTGGGTGTGGATAATGTGATCTATAGATATGTAAAGATATCCAACTGTGGATACCCGAAAGCATCGAACTATAGATACCCAAAGGAATCAAACTGTGGAGACATTATAGTGTCTAAATGAAGACACCAATTGTGTCAAAATGTGGTAGTTGCACTATAACCCTATAGGCATGCCTATTTATCCATCACCAAGACAATGAAGTAGGCACTGTAACATTCTCATTTAATCATTTGCCAAATTCTAGATTAGTATATTAAGAATACATATGATATTCATTTGAAATCATAAAACTTACTTTTAAGTTCATACATGCAAGATATAACTTATCATCATTAAAAAGGTATCAAAATTACACTTGTATAATCATTCTATACACATGTAAACAATAAATATGCATATAAGTCATCTATGTATATGTAAATTTCCTTTAGTAAACGTTATGTTCAAACTTAAATTTCAATGTTTAATCACCCCTAATTTAAATCTGATAAGTTATATTCCATTTATTTCTAGGTGTTTGCAAATTTTCATAAACATTAGAAAAGGTTCCAATATGATTGGTGAAAAAAAGGAAGCAAAGCACTCAAAATAGGGCAAAATGGGCTAAGCACACGGTGGGTCTAAAAATAGAAAAGCAAATCAGTCCAGAAGAAAATCACACAAAAGTCTCCAATTGTTCCAAAATTTTCACATATAAAATGTTCAAATTAAGCCTTGAGGTCTTATAAAAGCTTGTTCCCCTTTATCTCTAATTTACATATCATCAGATATTAGGCCATTTGGACTTCTAAGTCATGAGATAAGCAGTAAACATCATAAGTTGCTCCAATATAGGGTCAGCATCAGGTCATCATTTTTTATCTCATTTTACACAATATCATAAAGCTAGAATTAGATCCTGTTCTCCTCTATATATTTTTATTTATATGTTGAAGTTTCATATCCAATTGGAATCACCCAATTTGGAGGTTTATAGGCCAAGTTATGACCAAAACAATGGGGCTGATTTAAGTGAATTGAGAACTTAAGACAAAATTTCACTAAACGTTAATCTCTCTTGTCATA
>JAOTJB010012983.1:0-11262 GCA_027123815.1 Erythroxylum minutifolium | reverse complement strand
ATATTAATGAAGGTGATGGTGATGAGGAGGATGATGGCATGCAAGATTTGCTTCATGATGTGACTTCTTTCTTAAATTATTGTCCAATTGATCAGGATGGAAGGAGCCCTCCTATAGGCATCGGAGATTCTATTATGAGTACCTTTTATGAATTGTTGAATAAAGCAACTGAAGAGTTGTAGCCCGGATGTACAAACTTTTTAAAGTTTTCATTTTTAACAAAGTTGCTTCACTTAAAAGTATACAACAAGTGGAGCAATAAGTCATTTGACATGTTACTTGCTCTGCTGAGGCATGTATTACCTAATTGTAAATCTTTGTCGAAGTCCTATTATGAAGCAAATCAATTTCTACAAAGCCTAGGTTTGGGTTATGTGTCGATACAAGCATGTAAGTATGATTGTTCACTGTTTTGGAAAGAATATGGGGACTTGGAAAGTTCCCCAGTGTGGATCATCAAGATGGAGAATTAATGACGGCAAGGGTAAGAAGATACCTCATAAAGTTTTTCGGTACTTTCCCTTAACATCCGATTATAACGATTATTCATATCAAGTAAGACTACTAAACAAATGACGTGGCATAATGCCTAAAGGTGATAGTAATACCATAATTCATCCTTCTGATGGAGAAGCTTCGAAGAGCTTTGATGAGCTTTATCCTGAGTTTGCCAGAGAACCACGTAATGTTAAACTAGGCTTAGCAACAGATGGATTCAACCTGTTGTTCTCTTAGCATACAATTTACCCCCTTGGATGTGTATGGATGAGTCATGTTTTATGCTATCACTGGTTATTCCAGGTCTGAAAGTGGTGGATAGAGACATTGACATCTATATGAGACCACTAGTAGATGAGTTAAATAAGTTACGGGAAGATGGTTTTAATGTTTTTGATGCTTCAAAAGGAGAAATTTTCGAATGCATGCAGCGTTAATGAAGACTATCAACGACTTTACAGCCAATGGTACTATTTCTAGGTGGAGAACTAAAGGCTATAAGGCATGCCCTGTTTGTAACAAGCACACTCCTTTTTGTAAGTTAAGAAGTAAGATTGGTTACTTAGGCCATCGTCATTTTCTTCCTTACGATCATACATGGAGAAAAAGCAAGAAGTTTGATGGTAAGAGTGATCATCAGCCTATAACTAACTTACCAGATGGAGATGATGTGGTGGAAAATTTATATCATGTGCAGAATATATGTTATGGAAAGCACACTAGCAATAAGAGGAGAACGAGATTGGAAGGAGAGTTGAATTGGAATAAAAAAAGCATTCTTTTTGATCTACCATATTAGCATAAGTTAAGACTGAGGCATAACCTTGATGTCATGCATATAGAAAAGAATATTTGTGATAATATCCTTGGTACTTTAATTAATGTTGAAGTTAAAACCAAAAATGCAATCAAAGCTCGGCTTGATTTGGAAGATATGAACATTCGAAAGGAATTACACTTGAAAAGAGTAGGTGATGGAACTATTATGGCAAAACCTCGAGTATGCTATACAATGTCTTCTGATGAGAAGAAGAAGTTTTGCGAGTTTGTAAAGCAGGTGAAGATTC
This sequence comes from Erythroxylum minutifolium, assembly GCA_027123815.1. Lineage (NCBI taxonomy): Eukaryota > Viridiplantae > Streptophyta > Magnoliopsida > Malpighiales > Erythroxylaceae > Erythroxylum > Erythroxylum minutifolium. The sequence goes on along the minus strand of JAOTJB010012983.1, from coordinate 9,697 downwards.
CAGATCGTTACGTATTTAATATATCTAGATATGTTAATGTTGATGAAATGACGATTATTGGACTTAAGTCTCATGATTGTCATATACTGTTACAAAGCATTCTTCCATTAAGCATGCGTGCGATCTTAAATAAAGATGTGACAAGTGTTTTAATGGAGTTGGGGGACTTCTTTCATCGAATTTGTAGACGAAGTTTGAATAAGGATGACGTACAGAAGATGTGTGATGAGATAACTTTAATCTTATGCAAACTTAAAATGATTTACCCACCAGCATTCTTTGATCTCATAGTAAATTTGGCTATTCATTTGCCAAATGAAGCCTTACTTGGTGGACCAACTACGTATAGATGGATGTATCCAATTGAGAGGTATTATTTAAATTTATCCTATCACTCAACAAAGTTAGCTAAATAGTGTTCTATCTAATTATGTTTAATCATTTGTTAAGATGCCTAGGTACACTAAAGAGATTTGTTAGAAATAAAGCACGTCCAGAAGGGTCAATTGCTGAAACGTATGTTGTTAAAGAGTGCATGACATTCTGTTCAATGTATCTAAAAGGAATTGAAACCAACTTCAACGTGCCAGAGCGAATCAATGATATGGTTGATGGTACTGACATATCAGTGTTCTTCCAACGATGTAAGCCGATTGGTGCTGCCAAAACAATTGCCCTTCCTACAAAAGAGTTAGAGATTGCACATTGGTATGTGCTTATGAATTGTCATGAGATTGGGCCCTTTATTGAGTAAGTTTTTTTGACCTATTGTCAAATTAAGATATGGACTAAGTACAGATTTTTCATATAATCTTGATTGAAAATTTTATATCCATAGTGAGCACATGGATGAGTTGAGGCAACAAAGTCCATTATATGTTGACAGGAGACATAGAGAACAATTTTCTTCATGGTTAAAGCATCGGGTGAGAAGAATGTTTGTACGTGGTGTACACTAATAATTATATATTATTAACTAATTTTCATTTGTTGTTATAGATGACGACATTAACTAGCTCCCGTGAAGGAAGTATCTTTGAGTCTTTGTATGCATTAGGATGTGGAACTCATAGTTTGGTGCAGAAGTATACTGTATGCAATACAAATGGCATGCGATTTTGCACTGAAGTCCATGATCTGCGTAGGGTTACACAAAATAGTGGTGTTGCAGTGTTAGGAAATTATAGGAAAGATAATATTACATTCTATGGGCTTCTGATAGATATTATCAAGCTTGAATATGTTAGGGGTAAAAATGTTGTGCTTTTTAAGTGCAAATGGTACGATCTAGAAAATTCCAATATGAAGGTCAATGGCATTATAAAAAACATCAACGTAACTAAGTTCTGGTACAAGGATGACCCATTTATTTTGGCAAACCAAGCGAAGCAAGTCTTTTATGTGGAGGATTTGTTATTCGGTCCAAATTGGCAGATTGTGCAAGAATGTGAAGTTAGATAATGAAGAAGGTTCAAATGACATTGAGGAGTCTGATGAAGTTCCAGTGGAAGTTGAGGAATGTTCCTTAGAGTTTTTAGATCAAAATAATATTCCATATGATGTAATAAATAATGTTTTATTGAATTTCAAGCAATGTTTGAATGACGATTTAGAGGACTTAGAGACAAGCAGTAGAGAGAATAAATGTGATATTGTATTGGAAGAGTCCACCGACGACGATGATGAATAATTTCTTATTATGCAATTGAACCTTTGTTATTTTATCTTCATTGTTGTATGCAGATTTTAAGAGAATTTTAAAGTTAACATGAATGAAATAAATGAGAGCCCACATCATTTGCCAATCAATCGTAATTTATTATAGATTTATATTCAAGACCAAGATAGCACTTCCATTTAACCACTTGAATATGGGTTAAGCACGTGAAATTTTGTTTATGCTTAACAAACACATGCTCATAATTTCACACATACGCTCCCATGTTCATGCTAGTACTTACCTTGAATATTGTTGTATATTTTGAGTTAGGTTAAATTGAGATAGTCCTAAATACAGTCAACCTAATGTAATGAAGCTATGGTCAGTTTTGGAATTTTACTATGGTTTATGGAGAAAATGTACTAATTAATGAAAATGCAGCTGCTGAGATTGTAAACAAGAACATGTATTGAATAATGATTTTATTGTTTTGGAATTATACTATGGTTCATGCAGAAAATTATGGTGATGATAGGAAAGGAAAAGAATTTAAGAATGCCACATGATGCTTTTGTGTATTTGTTCCTATACCTCTTACTATTGATGAATTTAAAATTGAAAAATACTATTACATTTCAGGGTGTTTTGTCTTAGGGCTCCCTAATCCTTCAGCTGTGGTGCCATTTCCAGTGGAGCAATATCTGGAGGTAATTAATCTTTGTTATAGTTTACTGATACTTGATTCAAGAAGCACATAATTATATTGTTACATTGTTAACGCCTATTTCCTAACTTTATATAAACATAGCTTTAAAATTCTTAAGTTGTTTGCACATTATCTATTATTCTGGATGCTTTTAGGTCAAATATTCATACCTGGAGTATTGCATTTATATGGGCCTACATCAATGGGGCATTGCATTTATATATTAGAGCATGCTGAAATATGTAAACTAAGAAGTGTTTCTTCATGATAACATAAAGTATGAGAAATGAAAGTGTCCGTATTGATTTCTGAATCACAATTTATGCCATCTTCCAGTACTCTTGGATTGATCAGGAGCTCTAAATTAGGAACATTATAAATAGGGGACCTTCATTTTCTTAGCATAGTTAATCATAGGTTCTTTGATAATTATATTCCCATCGTTATCTAGTGAGAAAACAATTTGCAGGTAGCTTTTAAAGCTATCACTATGTTAAAGAATATTGGTCATATGGCCATTTTGTAACTATAAATACTTTCATTAGTTTTTAGTATCAATTTGCAATTCATAGTATGCTTGGCATCCTGCAGAATTCGAAAGATGGATTAAATCATATGGGGGTGTATATATGATAAGTGATACATACTACTCGTAGATAATGCAAAACATAATCATAAATTTTGTAAGAAACAACAATTCGGAAACAACAAGCTAATAAAAACATAGTAATACATTTTGTAAGAAACAACTCGTAGATAATGCAAACAGGTAACTTCAAATTCCTACAAAGCATTACAAAGTATCTACAATATTATTACAACTTAAAATAGTTGGAGACTTGGAGCTGAACCCTTGATGTTTCCAGTGTTGTCTTTCCTGCTTCCACCACTATTTCCCTCTACTGTTACCAGTCCATGGGTTTCACCATTTCTTTATATGCAGCATCCATGCTTCTCTTTGACTCCAATGCATCTTCACGACACTTCCACACAAGCTTGCAGTTTTAATATCTCAGCCTCACAACATCTAATCTACTTCTCTAGCACAAGAAGCATCTCTTTCCTATGTGATACTTCTTCTTGTAATGACTTAAGATTGTTCTTAGAAACCTCAAAAGTAACTACTGCTGCTTTGTCGGTGAGAATCATTGTCAAATATGTCAATGAGCTTTCCAGAACACAAGTCTTCACCCATAGACACCTCTATTTGGGCAAGTTTAGATGAGAGGTGTATGAATTCCTTTACACCTTCAGCAAAACGCTCATAGTCTAATGATAGACATCTAAAGGTTTTAAAAGTCACTTCTGCAATATTTTGCATCTTCTCATGGTCAACCATATTCATGGATTCAAGAATGCAAAGCAGCACCTCACCATATAAGAAGAGAGCATACTTTTAAAAGAGCAACCTTTCATCTACAACTTGCCTATTATTTTTAATGTGGTAAAGTTAAAAATAATAACAAAAATGCTAGGTATAGGCCGATATTATTTTTAATGTGGCAAGGTTAAAAATACTAACAAAAATTCTATTATTTTTATTAAGGCTTAGACATAGAGTTCTCAATGATTTATTACGGTTCCTCATCCAAATGCTTGTGGGAATTAGTATTTTATAGATGCAGAGAGTAGCTTGTAAAGTTGACAAGTGTACTCTCATCAAAAAATCATCTGACCCTTTCAACCTAATGTGGGGTTTCGGTTCTTACATTAATTTAAGTATGTCAATTGGTTTTTTTTTTCTTATCATATTTAACTTTACCACATTCAGTTTTCATTTGCTTGCGACAAATAGGAAAGGGTATAAATATAAATTCCTCAATTTGTTCAGAATACAGACCAAGCTCTACTAGTTAAATCCACTATAGTGTAGACTGAACTGTTACTAATTGTGCCTAGGAGGAAAAGGATTAGGCCTCCACCTTAATTCCTACAAATTACTATATTAATCTCCGAACAAAATTCTACGATTTATAACACAACTAAGTCTTGTGTTCATATATTTAAAAGTGAGGCTTCTCAAACATAGATGAGCTCTAGCTGTCTTAAAGTCAATAGTCTATGTTAATGCCTCAACCACATATCTCCACTAACCATGTTTTATCCATGAAGTCAAAATTTAATGCAAACCAATATTTGAAAAAAAGTTAAGATGGAAAGTTTGATTGAATAATTTGATAAGGTTGAGGAGCGATTTAGGATTTTTTTTCCTCATAGCACATAATGATAACTCTATTACTTCTTTATCTTTATCTTCATCTCTACCAGAATCAGAATCCTCTACATTAGCCTTCTAAGACAACAAAATGATGAGATTCTTATATTTGAATAGTGTAGTTTTCAAATTTTGAAATTCAGTTTGGTCTCTATCCAATAACTAGCAATATTGAATGAATAGAAAATATATGATGGCAAAGAATAAATTCTTTAAAGGACCAGTTAAGCTTTTCCCTAGAAAGAAATTGCATTTTTCTTACTTGTTTATCCTTATATCCATCAGAATCCTCTTCATCAGCCTCCTAAGATCAACAAAATGGTGAAATTTCTATATATGGATTTTTTAATGCAGACATTCAAGTTGCTGCCCATCCAATAGCATGTAATATAGAACAATGGGAAAAGTATGAAGACAATAAGTTACATTGTTGAAGTACTTCAAAGGATTGGGCCATAGGTCCTCCTTAATTATCTGTGCCACTTGCAACAATAGGGGAACCAGAAATTGGTAGACAATAATCCAACTAAGATTGATTATGTATGTTTCAGCTAAAAATTAGAGCATTATTAAAAGAAACCAAATTTATTAACTAGCACGTCTTTTGCCATTTGTAATGATATGAAATATTAAAAATTGTTCCTACCTCATCTTGAAGTTCTGATATATCCTTCTGCTCTGTTTCACTAAACCAACTAAAAAAGTTGTATCTAGTTGACAAACAAATAATTAACTAAAGTTAAAATGTAAAACTTCTAGAAACAAAGTTAAGGGGAAGTACACATTTCAACAACTTCAGCATGTAAATTTAGTCAAAACCTTATCCACTAGTTGTGCAATTCTAATATTAACCTATACATTTACTTTCATGAAAACTTAATTCAATATTTTCAATATGTTGAACAAAATACATATTCTTTCATAAAATATTAATGGTAGTTCCATCTGCCTAAGTCATTTAACAAGGCTTATCATCTCAAATGAATTAATAAGAAGTCTTAAGTGCATCTCAATATAAGAAATTGAGAATACATCAGAGGCTTATCTTATCATTACCATTTCCTTTGTCACCATTATTTTCCTCATCATGCTATGACATAGTTTAAAAGTAACCTGTGGGCCCAATCTATAACACAAATGTCCATCCTTTCAAGAACTCAAAGATGACCATATTGGTAAACTACAAAGTTATTAGGTGTACAAACTAGAGTAGGTTTTGACCTAGAAAAGATGTCAAATAAGTTTATCATTTACCAGTCTGGCCCTTTATTATCTTAAAGTTTCTCCGTATATGAGAAATGTTCATGGCACATATGGTAAGGTACTACACATATATTCATAATTACATACATACAAATAAAGAGTAAGCATATGGAGAATAGTGTCATCATTTACCATGCCTTCCTTCCACCTGATGTCTGTTCCTGTTATTCTTGTTGTACCTCCTCAGAAAATGTAAAAGTCTTCGCCAGCTTCATATCTTCAAAATAAGGATTCTCTTTGAAGTTATCTTCAAAATAAGGATTCTCTTTGATGTTCTGGACAAACAAATAATTATAGGAGGATTTAACCTAGCTAATAGTGGGCCATAAATCTAATTGAAATCTCATTTGAAAGAAATAAATTAGTTTGATTCTCTTAACGGTATACCCATAGGTTCCGACAGTTTGCATGGATTTAAAATGCTCTATATCAGTATGTCAAAGTATATTATAGTTAATTGATTCACTTTGAAGCACAGTGAACGATCTTCATTTTTGTTTCATCTATAAAAGAAACTGATGAGTTTAAGAGTTACTCGAGTACCCATGTAGACTCTTACAATAGATGGAATTAATGGTGTACGGTTTAGAAAAAGTAAAGTTTCTTTGAAAAGAAGCATACAAATACTTGAGTTAGGAGATACAGAAACCTTCAAGGATTTTGATACGTGAACAAGATTGGAATACCAAGTAACGATGTTTGGTGAAGTTTGTTATTGACTTTTCATAATGTTTACAACCAATTATTAGAGAAAAATTGGAAAATCAATTGGGAAACAGATAGGTTCCTTGTCAACTATTGTGTTCTTCTGAAGTTTTTAGTGTCTAGGGTAAAGCAGCTAATCCAACAGTATGTAAGAGGAAGATTCAACCTGTAGTATATACCATAAGGGAACTTCTCTTATTAAGTGGGATGTTATCATAAAGTAATTTTTAGAGATCAGTCATCTCTCTCTCTCTCTCTCTCTCTTTCTTCTATGATGTGGATTAGTAAATAAGGCATCATATAATTGTTAACGAGGATTGATAGATTGGGTGCTGATAAGGAGTGATCATAGAAAATTGTGGCCAGCCTAAGAAATGATGCCAAACCAGCTATAGTTTGCACTACTAATGAATTATCAGCATATGAATTTCCATTTCCTTGCCTACTAGACTTTTATCTTGAATATATATAAATTTGTTGTCAAGTAAGATTAGGCAGGATACACATAACCCGATCTTATTATTAGGTACTTATATTGTGGACAGTTTGTAATTTTTTGATGTTTGCCCTTTTACATTGAGTTATTAGGTCCTTTTTAAGTTATACACTATGTTGTTTTCTTTAAATATGGTTGATGAATATTACTTTATCAATTAATAGTATCATTGAAATCTAATGTCAAATTGAATACAATTGATTAACATGGGACCTGGTCTACCTAAGAAGAAGAATAAGGATGCATCACGCAGCTTAGTACCGACACAACTACAGTCGTGGTACCGTTAGCTTCTCGGAAGTGCAGCTGATGAGCCATCTGCTCGTATATAGCCAGAAGATCACAAACTTGCACCTTGTGAGCCTACTCCAACACCAAGAGATGTCACATCTGTGCCTATTACTTATCCTACAGATAAGTATCTGTAAATTTTGAGAATGCGACGTAATATTGGCTCTCCATCAAGTTCTCAAGAGATGCCTCCATTAACTTCTCAAAAGATGCCTCCAGCTTCTAATCAGCCACCAATAAATGACACGAGCCCCTTTCCCAATATTAGTGCTACCTCTGCAAGAACTGCAGGTATGATCTTTCACATCACATTGGTTAAACATACAAGTTTATTAATTTTGTTTATCTAACCAATTAAGAGTATGTTATATGTTTATTGTAAACTATTCCTTTGCTATATTTTAGGATCCATGACTGATCTGAAAAAGACAAAGGATGTCACAAAAGGACACGAATTGGCACAGATCAATAAGGCAATAGGTAAGAGATTGGAGATAGAGATCTTCCCCGCTAAAGGACGACCAACCAACTCCATATAGTTTGCCAAATTAGCGAGTGAGATTGGTGTGGTATCCCGAAGAACAAAATGAAAAAAATAACTAATGAGGAGTTGGACATTGCATCTGATAAGTTAGACGTAAGTATTATAAAACTATCTAATATGTACGTGTTTTCCAGATGCCTAAAGCTTTGACAAATAATTTATAATTTTTTGCAGCAAAAGTTGGAAGTCAAGGGAATGAGGACAGACGACGAAGTACATGCTACTGTCAAGAAGTTTCTTGCTTTAAGATCTAAAGATCAAAGATTTCATTTAAAAAAGTTGGAAGTCAGGTCAAATGTCTACCAAACTCCAGCTTCAAGGCCTTTGTAGCAATATAGCATGAGATTGTGAGTTATTATCTTTTTAATTATATTTTACTTTAATTGACATTTCAAAATTTATAATAAATATTACTAATAATATAATTATATACAATAGAGTGACAAAAATGAAGAAGAGTGTGACCAGATGAAGCTATGGTATCTCACTCATTATGATGAAAGTAAAGGTCAATGGACAGCTACTGAATGCAGAGTAAAATGGGTGAGTTCATAGTTCATTTACAAATATTTGTTAAATGAGACTGTGTATCTAATTAATTCTTAATTTTTCAAGAATTAATGTGTAAGAAATTGGCAAATTCAATAGAACAAGGTCATCCGATGACAATAGATGAAGTGTCCTAAAAAGTCTTAGGCACTAGATCTGATTATGTTGTTGGTATGGGAGTTGGGCCTCGATCACAAGGGAAGACTTTGGTCAGAAAGAGACGTCAAGATGAACTAGAGGAGTCGAAGAAGGTTAATCAAGAGTTATAGTCTCAAGTCGATGAATTGAATAAAAAAGTTGAACGAATGTAGGATCGATTAACTACCGAAGTCGAACAACAAAGAATTGAATTTGAATAACAAAAAAAGCTCTTGAAACTTTTATTTTCTACACATAATATTTGTTTAGATTAGATATATGTACTCGTATTGATATCTTATACACTTATGACGTATTTTTTATATTAATTATTGTATTATGACATGTTTGGAAATTACAATTAAATAATAAATTGTTTGCACGTATGAAATTCTTGTGATACATAAATAATTATTAAAAATAATGATATACTAAAAATTTGATAATTATTAAATAAATAAAATTCATAAATAATATTGAATAGTTATTAAATAAATAAGATTTCAAAACATTTTTATTTAAAAAAAATTATTAAAATTGGAAAATTATTAAATTAAATTTATTTTCAAAAAATAAAAAAAAAATAAATAAAAGAAAATAAGTGTATTCCGCAACGTTTTTAAAACGTCGCGGAATCATCCACATTCTGTGATGTTTTTTGAACCGTCGCCAAAAGACACATTCAGCGACATTTCCTAAAAAGTCGCAGGATTTGAAAGATTTAGCGACGTTTCAAAAATATCACCGAATGTGGCTTTCCGTGACATTTTCTAAAACGTCACCAAATTTGGCTTTTCGCGACATTTCCTAAAAAGTCGCGGAATGTGGCTTTCTGCGACGTTTCCAAAAAGATAGCGAAATGTGAAAGATTCCGCGACGTTTTCCTAAAACTTCACGGAAAGGCCAAACTTTCAGTGACGTTTTTATAAACATCGCAGAATGTCAGTGTTTTTGTGACGTTTTACATAAAACGTCGCAGAAACCTTTTGCCTACACCACATTCCGCGACGTTTTTTATGACATTTTTAAAACGTTGCAAATTGTATTCTACGACGTTTTTAGACATTCTGTGACATTTTAAAAACGTCACAAATTGTCTTGTTTTCTTCTAGTGATATCTCATACGAATA
>JAOTJB010012935.1:0-11264 GCA_027123815.1 Erythroxylum minutifolium | reverse complement strand
GAATTATGTGTAAAACATAAGGATAAAAGGGACTAAAAAATAGGCTCATTAATTGATTTGAAAAATCTACCTGAAAAAGTACTTTTTTGAGAAGTTCCAAATTTGAGCTTCTTAAAAAGTTGTATTTTAGCTGCCAAAAAAGCTATATCTACTAAAAAAGTACTTTTTCATTTTACAGCCAAACACTTATTTTTCTTAAAAAAAGCTTTTGCAGTGGAAAAAGTGTTTATTCACCCTCTAAAAACTCAACCAAACAGGCGTTTAGAAAGAAATTGTTTCACCTCATATAGCAAATCCTTGTCATTGGTGGCAGGTAGAATATCGTTCACATACAGAACAAGGAAACAAATTTTACTCCTATTAACTTTCTAATATATGCATTGATCCATAATATTCTCTACAAAACTATATGAAGAGATGATATCATGGAATTTCAAATACCATTAACAGGAGGCTTGTTTCAATCCATATATGGATTTCTTAAGCTTACAGACCAAACGCTCACCATCACCAAAGGAGAATCCTTCCGATTGTTTCATATAAACCTCTTCCTTTAGGTCTCCATTTAGGAACGTTGTTTTCACATTCATTTAATGTACTTCTAGATCAAAACAGGCAACTAATGCCGTAATGACTCGTAAGGAATCCTTCTTAGATATAGGAGAAAAGGTCTCTGTAGAATCGATTCCTTCTTGTTGAGTAAATCCTTTGACAACAAGCCTAGCTTTATATCTTTCAATATTTCGTAATGGGTCCCTTTTTGTCTTAAAGACCCATTTACATCCAATGGCCTTTGCACCATTAGGCAACTCGACAAGATCCCATACATTGTTAGATGCCATAGAATTCATCTCATCTACCATTGCATTGCACCATAATTGAGATTAATTGCAATTCATGGCTTGTAAAAATATTTCAGGGTCATTTCGGCTCTAATATTCAAGTCAACTTTTTGTAAATACATAATGTAATAACTAGGTATTGCTGATTTCCTCTCTCTGATTGATCTTTTTAATGTTGTATTAGCACGCTTCTGTAGAGGAGCTTATACAACTGGTTGCTCAACAACCTCTAGTGATTGTTAAACAATCGGATCTACGAGATTGTCATTAGCAGCTTGTGAAACTTCAATGATTGGTTGTTCAATACCCGTTTGAGTTTAAGGGATGCTATGAACGACAATTAATCTATTACCTGAAGTAGGAGTTTGTATTTCACAACTATCCTTCTCAAGAATTACGTCCCAAGATTGATCACTCTCACGAATAAAGTCATTCTAAAAAAACTTTCCATTTCTTGATTCCATAAAGCTAATACTATGAGATGGACAATAAAATTTGTACCCTTTAGACCTCTCAGCATATCCAATAAAATATCCACTTTTAGTTCTCGAATCTAGTTTCTCTTTCTTGTGGATTATAAACTCTTACGTCAGACGGGCATCCCTAAACCTGTATATGTCTCAAACTCGGTTTCCAACCTTTCCATAACTCAAATGGTGTTTTTGAAACAGCCTTAGTTGGAACTCAATTTAATATATACACTGTCGTTTTAAGAGCTTCAGTCTATAAGGATGAGGAAGTTTAAAGTTGCTAAGCATACTCTGCATCATGTCTAATAATGTTTGGTTTCTTCTTTCGGCTACACCATTTCGGTATGGAGACCTAGGCAAAGTGTATTGAGTTATTATCCCATGCTCCTGAAGAAACTTTGTAAATGGACCAAGTTCTTGTCCATCCTCAGTGTATCTAACATAAAATTCTCCACCTCTATTTGATCTCATGATCTTTATTTGCTTACCGTATTGTCTCTCTACTTCCGCTTTAAATACCTTAAAGGCATTTAATGTTTCGTATTTGTTATGAAGCAAGTAGTGGTACATATATTGCAAGTAATCATCTATAGATGAGATGAAATATTTCTAACCAAACGAGTCCATTTCTGAACTACAAATGCTTGTATGTATGATCTCTAATATGTCTGAACTCCTCTTGGCATATTTCTTTGTTATGTTGGTTTGTTTTCCCCTTATGCAGTCCATACAAACATCAAAGTCAGTAAAATCTAGAGCATTAAATACTCCATCATTCACTAATTTTTTAATTCTATTAAGGAAAATATGTCCCAATCTTTGGTGCTACAAAATAGAGGATTGTTCATCCATAACACATCTTTTAATACCATCATTATTATGGACATGTATTGTATTGTGAAAAAAATTTTCTTTCAAATTAATTCGGAAAAGATCATCAATCATTGTACCATTCCCAATAAGATTAGATCCATGATATAAACCAAATGATTTATTTGAAAAGTTAAAGGAATATCTCAAAGGTACAAGTCTTGAAACTGAAATCAAATTTCTAGAGAAACTTGGAATATAAAATATTCTTTCTAAATTCAAAACAAAACCAGAATTCAAAACTAATTTGCATGTCCCAACGGCTTCCATATATGAACGCATCTTGTTGCTTGAATAGATGCACTGTTCACTGCCCACTGGCTTCTTATGGTTTAGAAAAACCTGCAAGGTATTGGAAATATAGATTGTAGAACCATAATCAATCCACCAAGTGTTATGACAAACAACAAACATATTAGATTTATAACAAATAAGTGAGATTGAAATACCCTTCTTTATAAGCCAATCTTTAAATTTGGCACAATTTTTCTTTATGTGCCCTTTCTTTTTACAGAAGCGACACTTAGGATTGAAATCATTTCTTGATCTCAATATGGATTGGTATTTTACCACTTCCTTTATTTTTCTCTATTCCTTCATTTTGTGGCCATATGTGCACTTTCACCTAATTCCATTATTAACCTCACTTCCTTTCGAACACACATAGTCAGCAGTTTATTGATAAACCATTTATCCTTATATGTGTTGTAAGAGATTTTAAAGGGTCCATATTGAGGTGGAAGGCAATTAAGTATGTAATGCACAAGGAAATACTCAGACATCTCAACCTTAAGAGACTTCAGCTGAGTCGTAGTGTCCCTCATTCGCACGATGTGCTCACGCACACCTCTAACACTTGTGAGCTTAATTGATTATAACTTGTTCATTAAGGTACTGGCTAGGACTTTATCTGAAGACTCAAGCTGTTCATCAATAGCCTTAATTGATTCCTAACATATCACACTCTCCAATAGAACCACGAATGCTAGCATGAATTTTGGTTTTTACGTACATCATGCTGAGGTGATTAGATCGCTCTTAATGTTCATAAAGAGCAATTTCAACCTAAGTGCTAGTTTCAGTAGGTGCGGATGGTTTATCTTTCCGGATAGCGTAATCAATATCCATCCATCCTAATTGGAGGAGAATCCTCTCTTTCCATATTTTATAATTATCACCATTCAATTGGGAAATATCACATTAAATATCATAAAAATTCATAGGTTAAATAACTGCACAAAATTCAAATAAGCATACTATGTCACTAAATTTGTTGAAGCAAAGAAACATGTATCATGTTTTTACCAATGTTAAAACATGCATTATATTCCAAATGTGAATCATACCATAATTAAAACTGCTTGTGGGCTAAGCTTTAATTAAAATATTTATATATAACCTTTATGATAAAACTATCAAATTATATTCCTTTTCTTAATACTTGTGGGTAAATTAAGAAAAAGTCAATTTACTTTTCCATCCTAATTAACCATGCAATTATAATAAATCCTCTTGTTAGATAAAATTTATTATATTTGAATATGATTAATTAAAATTTGTTATTTTACTATATGTGATCTATGACATTTAATATATAGTTTTTATTAATCAAAGATGATGTGGCTAATCTTTAACTAATTAAAATTATATTGATCACATGACGCCTCTTTTTATGCAAAATATGAATAATAAAGGTTCTGTATAATCTTTTAAAATTTATTAATCGTGCATCAATATCATATATTTGCACATATCATAAAATTGGACTAATATGTCAAAACTGAAATATTTATGAGTCCAAAATGTCAATACAATATAAAAATGGATCACTTTCAATCCAAATTATATATAATTTATTCTTTACAAGTATAAAACTAAAACTTTCATGATGCCTCACGTTATATGTGTTAGTTCCAAAAATGTGATACTTATGCTTTACATAAAAAGCTTACATTATTAAAACAAGTTCTGGAGAATTTATACAAAGACTTTCCAATGATGGCCCCCACATATATCAGGGAACAATGAAAAGCATGATAGAGTCAAAATGCGTGGATCATGATTTCTGCAACAGTTATTCGACACTTTCCAAAGATTGGGCCCCATGTAGTAAAAGGTTTTGAATTATCAAAGTTTACTTGCATATGTATGAAACAATTAAAGCACAAGTTAAAGTTTGTAATGGTGGGCCCCGTAAAAACTAAATTGTTAATTTAGTAAAGAAGAATGCAAAATGTAAGCATCATTTTTAACCTCTTGTAGGGTCGACTTGACCCACATCTAACCCATTTTACACATTTGACTATATCTTGACTTCCACAACTTCGTTTTTGATCATTCCAAAGCCATCATAAACATAATTGAATTTCCTTTAGATATGCAAGATCAATTTCACAATATATTGACTTTAACAACATCAATATATTCAACAGAAACATTGCTCATTCATGTATAAAATCAAAGAAATTCAATCACATCAAGACAAAGGTAAATAAGTGCTCTGATACTAACTGAGCAACAGAAACATTGCTCATTCATGTATAAAATCATAGTTGTCTACTATGATAGAAAAAAACATGAATTTTGGTCTTATACCTCTTACCATTGATGTTGAGAGATTCAAATAGGATTAGAGGGCTCTTCTAAGCTTTTAGTAAATGCAATCAGATGGTGTGTGCAGAAAAAATGCTAAGCTTATGGACCTAACACTGTTTCATAGAATTTATACTCCCTATTATCTTCCATCAAAACAATAGAAGGAGATGACAGTTCACAGTGGAAGGTCGTGAGGTTTCAAAATAAACAGAGACGACCCATCATAAGGAAACTATTGGGTAACTGACGAATAACAACATAAACTTCGATATATTATATTAACTTCAAATTAGATCAGAGTTGAACTATATTTATTATGCCTAAATTTAAGGCCACAAAGAAACATCTCTAAAACAATAATATTTATACCTTTATTCACTAATAACATTAATTCATTATTTTTAACTTAAATTCTATGATCAATTTTTTCTTAATTCTATCATATCATAATTAGTTCTTTTGCTTTATTTATCTTGAATCTTTTTGATCTATTGTAATACTTTGCAGGCTTACAACCTTGAATTCATTGCAATGTTGTGATAATTTCCACTATAGTAATGCATCATTCACTTTTAAAAAACACATAATAGTGTTGTAGGCCACAATTATTGTAATACAACAATATCATAAGAACAATAATGAAATATAAAATTTGTTCATTTCATAATAGAAAATAATTTAATAATAGATCACAATGTTTTTTATATTATAATAATAATTTGTTCATAATTTAAAATATTGTATATAAGACAATAGTGAACATATAGAAAACAAAAATTTTACTATTTAAAATAATAATGTCATAAAATTCTATAAGAACAATCTTACTAAAATTAGTAGAGGATCAAAATTATTTATATTAGTTGAATGATATAATACTCATACAGGGAGACTTAAATTTCATAATTATTTTCAACATAATTATCTTTTATACTTCCCCCTTTTTCCTCCCTTTACTTCTTTTTTGTGCTCTCTCTTCTTTTTCCTTCTCTTTTAACTTAAACTCCACAAACACCTATTTATCTTCATATGTTCTTTGTTTTTTTTTAATCTTTTTGTAAGATACATATTAATCTCACTTTTTTCTTCTTCCTGACATTAACAACCACTAACTAACATTTGTTTTCCTTTTTCTTTTAATCCTCTAAAATTTTTACCATGAGTATGACTAATCAAACTTTTCCCCTTATTCTCATGTTTAAGTATATCTCTATTTGCTACCTTCTTTATATGTTAAGTTTCTTTTAAGCAGATACTTCATTATCATGTCAACTCTATTATTATGTATGGATTTTTTTAGAAGTTGTAATAATTTTAGGTAAAGAATATATCTTATCCTTTAGTGCAGTTGATCATTGTGCTTTAATATTCTTAAGTGAGAGGAGGGATCCTACTATAGTAAATGATGTTTTGATTATTCATAATTTTCTTTTGGTCCAATTCTTGTAAAAACTTATTCATCCACACAAACTTTTTACTTACTCATATTACTGTTATGTACTCTATTTTAATGGTGGTGCAACACACTTACGTAATTTTGACTGTTAAAAGGATATCTCCCTTTTAAAAAATCATTTGGTACCTAACCTACATTGTTTGAAGCTGACATCAATAGTGAGAATTGCTTTTGTGTATTCATATAATACATGTGTACTATTACCAATAGTTTAGAAGTTCTTTTGAATTAATTAAATATCCATTTCATAGTTATCTAATGCTCTTATGCAATGTTTAAAACAAAATTATTCGCAATACTATTTACATGTATAATATCTAGTCTTGTTTTTATATAATCAAGAGGAAAAAATCTTTTTTATTTTATCTTTGCCTTTTTTAGTTGTAAAACATTATTGAGAACTTAATTTGAAATAATTAGCAACCATAGGATTAACAAATGTGGAGTTACGTTGTTCACAATGAATCAAACTAAAACCTTTTCTTATACCTTTAATTCATTATAAATAAGTCAAATTCTTCTACAATTATCTTGGAGGCCTAATTTAAATATGATCATACAAGCTTTATACCTTCTTTACATGCTAGTTGCTTATTTCCTTTGAATATGAAGCCTCCTATCTATTCTATGTAGATTTCCCCCTCTTAACCATCATGTAAGAAGACGGTCTTTACATCAAGTTATTCAACTTCAAAGTTTAAACTAAAAAGAATGTTAAGTACACGTTTGATTGAAGATATCTTCACAATTTGTGAGAATATTTTTTATGAAAAAAGTTAATTATATTTTCTAGTTGAATCTTTTCACAATTAATCTTGTATTGTATCTATATTCAAATTTTACTTTTACTTTTGACCTGGAAGTTCCTTTATTGTTTATTACTTTTAACCTTTGGGCATCTTTACTAACTTTAATGCATGGTTGCATATTGTTATGTAGGAACTTGATCTTCCTATGCATGGTTTCTTTTTACTCATAGCTCATAACGTAATAGAGTATTATAGTTCTATATAAATAATTATCATATAACTCACGTAGAGAGTACCATTCAGACGGGTGCCATTCTCTAATGGATCTCTGTAATGTACGATTATCTAGTAGTATAAAGTACCTCCAACTGTTATTGTATTCATCATAAAAAAGTTTATGTGGACTAGATTTGGTGAATTAGATCTTCTAAAGAAAAATACATACATGTTAAATGCAACTCTTTATGGCTTGCTTACACTACAACAAAGTAGACATTTAGCTACGTTTTTTTACATCGTTTGAAAAATTGTTGACAAAAGTTATCATATTGCTATGATTTTACAAATCTTCATTAAAACTAAGCCTTTAGCGACTAACTAAAAAAAATTCACAAAAGGAACAATATTTCGTGAAGAGTGACAAAAATTGTCACGAAATGGTGAACATTTAGTGACAATTACTGTAAAATCGTCACAAAATGATCCATAATGGGCGACAATTTTAGAAATTCGTCACTAAATGAACTTTTGGTGATGCTTTTTAGGAATCGTCACCATAATGTGTTAAACATTTAGTTACTAATGTTCGAAATTGTCACCAAAGGGTTCACAATTGACGACAATTATACAAAATTGTCAGTAAAAAGACGTTTGGCTTTTTATGACAATTTTGACATTGTTTCTAAAAGTGACCATTTGGTGACGATATTTGCAAGCGTGTCCAAAAGATCAACATTTGGTGATGAACAAATTTTGAAAATCATCACCAAATGTTACACAAATCATCACTGAATGGTCCACATTCGATGACAATTTCTAGAAATCGTCACTAAAGGTTCTACAATAATTTGCAACACATTTGGTGACCATTTGCCTAAATTGTCACCAAAGGGTTGACATTTTGCAAAATTGCTAAACTAACATTTTTATAATTTATCATAGTTAACATACGTTTTATTAGAGATTTGTTTTGAATGTTTACAAAGTATTGTTGAAAAAACAAATACAACATAATTTTAAGTGTTAAACAACAGTATTAATTAATCATTAATATTTACTAACATTGCAAAAATTAGTTATAAAAATTTAAATAATTGTATCAATATAATAATATGATATATGGAGTAGTACGAACTTTGAACTAGAAGTTTAACAATTCATACAGTCATAGAATAAGAACAATAGCAGTCCACACTCAATAGTACGTAGCTTGACCCCTAACTAGTAGAGAGGTTGTTTGAAAAATTCTTACGGATACAACAATAAATCAACTTTAAAGCTGAACAAAGTTGATTGCTTCGATAAATGACAATGATATAATTATTTTTTTGGATTCCAAGTGACATGAGAGTCGGTGAAGATAAATGAGTCCCCGATGTCTAGATTCCTAAGAAGGGTCCTTGCACATTCGAAGGCACCAATTGAAACAGTAATAGTTCTTCCCTCAGGTGTAGGGTTTTTCACACCCTCTTGCAACAACGTTTCCTCTATAGCTAAACTTGTAGAGGATATAGTGAATACGTCCCTAGATTTAGTATGGAAGACAAGTTCTCCAGATGAACTACCAGTACGAAATAGTTTACCTAAAACATAATCAGTATAGAACTTAGGTATTGTTAGATTAGTAAATTGTTAAATGAACTGAAATTGGAGTAACATGCATACATGAATGACCAGACGAAGTCTGTGAAATTGAAGAATTTTTCAAAAAACCGATTTCTCTAATCCTTTACGGACCGTTGTGACATCGCTTCTGCCTTCATGGGCGTAAATGTCATCTTCAAGATTCAAGGAAGCTTAAAACATCATGTAGTATATACCATCAAATGTGAATATATGTAATAACTTCATAAAAAGGAAATAACATGTACATAATAAGGAAAGTGACATTGTCCAAATGACACTAAACACCTTGAAGTAGAAGATCGGATATGGAAGGCAAAAGATGATTAGTGTATGAAGTGGAAATTTTTTCTACATTGTTTATTTTTCAGTAGGGACAATTTTGCCACATTCCTCCTAACAGAATGAATTAGGGCCATCTAGAACTAGTCGCCATATTGACGTTTCTTGATTAATAATGTTAAGAGGTATACTCCACAAATGTCGATTTAGAATAAAATGATGATATTTTCAACTCCAATTTCGATGATAAGTGAACACATATACAAATAACAAAGACAAACAGTAAATCATGTTCGAAACATAACCATAAACACAACTTATACATCAAATGCATAATTAAGAGCTCACAATAAACACCTAAAGGTATAAGTTAAAGTTAACATAACTTCGTTGATGAAAATAAAACAAAAGAATAATACCGATTCAGTTAATAATGATTCTTCGATGGTGATGACCACAATATAAAACCCAAATAGAAGAGAGGATTTTAAGAAATGTTGACGGCTTGAACAAGAATGAAGTAGCATTTTATTGTGGTTGTCATCAAAAACCTACGAGGTCGTTTTTCTTGTTTAGGTAAACGATGTCATTTATTATTTACTGTAGTTGTTTGAAAGTAGTATTAATTAATTTGCTACGATCTTTTGTATTTGGTCGACAAACGTCAAATTTAGCGTTTAACACATGATTTTTTGCCAAAGCCTGCAGATTCATAAATAATTTTTAATAAATTTATTTTCCTATTCCAAATAAAACATAATTTGAATTAAAATTAAATTATTCAATTGAAAACTATTTGCAAATTAATTTGTTGACCGTTTAAATAAATTATAATTGACTTACAATTTTCAAAAAAGTATACATTTTGATTATTATAATTTCAAAAAATGTATTTAAAAAAATTATACATTTTTTGAAATATGTTGTAATATAATTAAAAAACTATTTCTAACAAATTAAAATTAAAGATTAGTCATTCCCAAAAATAAGCAAATAAAGAACACTTGCATTATAAGTGAGAAGATTAATTTAACATTTTGTATGATGTTTTAGGAATACCTCATATATATTAATAAATTAAGAAAATAAAGAGATTGCTTCAGTTTTGGGCGATGATGTGGAAGTTTGTTAATGCGAATTAGTAGTAACCATTATTGTTACTGCGAATAAGTAGTAATCATCTTACTAATTAGCTTGTTAATTAATTGTTTTATATATTGGTTGTTGTTTCATTTTTTTGTATATTGTTTATGTAATTGGTACATATGAACTGAAACAAAGTTGTTGAGTGGATAGTAAACAATGCTACGTACTTTAATTACGTAGGTTTTTTTACGAAATATTAAACGAAAATGCAAGTAATAACTCAATTTTTTACAATTATTCCATTCCTTTGTTCCTAAACCCTCAAACGAAACGCCTCCTTAAAGTTGAAGAGCTTGATAAAATGGAAAAAAACATAGCATTGATTTTATGTAAGCTTGAACTATTATTCCCTCCATCGTTTTTTGATGTTATGGTTCATTTGGTAATTCACTTACCATATGAAGCAAAACTTTATGGATCCGTTCAATTTCGATGGATATTTCCGATTGAAAGGTAATTCATATTAAATTCAATAAGTTTTTTATATATTATTTGTTTGTAACAATTCCTAAGTTTATAATTGTTTATATTCAGGTTTTTATGCTCTCTTAAGCATTATATACGTAATAGAGCTCGACCAGAGGAGTCTATTGCAGAAGCTTATATAGCAAAAGAATGCTTGACTTTTTGTTCAATGTATTTAACTGATGTGGAGACAAGATTTAATAGGCTAGAACGTAACTTTGATTTTCAAGATGACGGTGGGTTATCTATTTTCTCCCAAAAAGTTAGGTCATTTGGTGTGGCTAAATATGTGGAGTTAACTAAAGATGAATTTGAAATCGCCCGTTGGTATATTTTGAACAATTGCGAGAAAGTTAATACATACATGGAGTATATATATTCCTTTTCATTCAAACAATCATATTACAATTTTCTCTTATTGTCGTTGTCTTTTTTAAATAGAGAGCACAAAGACACAATTCGTAGTAAATGGATTATTAATGTTGAAGAAAGACATAGGCAGAAGTTTGTATCATGATTTAGAAATCGAGTAAGTTTCATATTGATT
>JAOTJB010012925.1:0-11264 GCA_027123815.1 Erythroxylum minutifolium | reverse complement strand
GGACAATTGTCATGAATGCACGTACAATAAATTCTTATATGCACATATCTCTATTCACAAATGCATGAGCATGAGATATGTTGATTTATCCCACTCTTGGACCCGTTTCTCTGGTCCGACCCGTTTTTTAGAAACGGGATGTTACATCTTACAAGTTTTACTTCTTATTTATTATATACCGATTTTATAGCGGTTCACTACCGGTTGAACCTCTAAACCTTAAACCTTTCTTTCGACTGGTTCAATGTCCGGTTCGATTTTTAAAACATTGAGAATTGCCATTCCTATATTTATATGAACTTTCAGTTCATTTGACTTGACAGTTAGAATTTACGTCAGCCTTCCCCATAAACTTCTTTCTTTTTTCAATGAATCCTTCATCCTTTTTAATAAAAACGAAACTCACTTATATCTTTCTTTGTGACAGGTAACCGTTGTTAAACATAGATAAAAGAGGTAGGAAGTTGTTGAGGATACCATCATTCATGTTGTTTCTGATGTAATTACGTCGTGGGCTGGTTAAATTGTAGAGAAAATGAAACGAGGTTCAAAGTTCTGCATCAATTGTTTGTGTTTCCTTAGTTCTAAATATTCTTAGAATGATAAGTGGTAAAGCTATAAGATTAATGGAAGTTATAGTAATTATAATGATTAAAAACCAAAACAAAAATGCATTAACAAATTTGTTATGGAGATCTGTGTGACATTAAGGAGGTCTGTTGTGGAACAGGATCAAGACTTGTAGGCTGTGCGTGTGCACCGAAATGAGGATTTTACAATTCCAAAAGGTGGATTCAAAAGTACCCATGACTTGCAAACAATTTACAAGCTTCGAGAGGTGAATTCCGAAATAGTGTTTACTTAAAACAAAGTATATGTACACATTAGCTGCCTTGAGACTTGGCTGATGGGTGCGAAAAGGTAAGAACAAAATGCAAACAAGGTGTTTTAACAAAAAGGTTATCGATAATGTTACACCGAATTTAAGTCAAATTTATTGAAATTATGATAGACTCCTATTTAATAGTAATCTTAAGCCTCATTATCGAATTAATACTAATTCCCTATTCAATCTCACAGTAAGCAAAAAAAAAAGAAAAAAGAAGGAAAAAGTTATCTTATCAACAATATGAATTAGTCATCCTATAATGATAATAAATTTGAACCAAACATCAATTAATAAGTTTAAATATACATATTTCTTAATGGTTAAAATAATAAGGATTACTATCTAATTGAAACACGTCAATATCCACCTAATTACAGTAATCACATTTCTTCTCAATCTTTGCTATTTTTCTCACTTAAAATTCATATATAATTGAACAATACATATTAAATAGGAAGAAAAATAACTAACTAAAAGTAAATATGTCATCCCACTATTTCTATATACATGGCACCACAACATCTTCATCAACTTATAAAAAAAACTATATTCAATAAATAATACATAATCACAAACGCTTATTTTTTCAAAATAAATACATAAATAAATGGTACCAAATATCACACAAATGCCTTGAGCATATCTAGGACAAGCCTCGTCTAATTTGACTCAGCCTATAAATCTATATATTGCTTAAATATGACTCTACCTTAAACCAATAGAATGATACATGCGTTATTTTAAACCTTACTCGTTCTCCTCGGCAAATTGGAATAGGCCCTAGGTAGACACAAATTAGTAGATTCTAACTAATATTCTCTGATAAATCAATGCTCTCATAAAGTCTTAAATTAGAATAAGGAACAACATCAAACAAACACACTAAACTTTATATATAGTTACTAGCCTCACGAATGCAATAATATACAGTTATTGATGTCCCCACAACATCCCAATACATGCACCACTCACTGAAATATCTACGTATCATTCAATACAAACAAAAACTCAAGTTTTCATTATGCTTAACTAGGATTTTTTTACAATTTTTCCTAAAATCAAGAAATTATATTATGTGAATAGTTAATATACATCAATAAAATATTGAAAGCATATAATCTATAAAATTCTATTTGTCACTTACTACTATCACTTAAAAATAATCTCTTTTAGTTGGTCATCGTTGCTCGCCTACTTCTCTCTCCCTGTATCTTTTTATTATAGTATAAAAACTCCCCTAATATTATTGTAAAAAAGAACAGTTCTTAAACTTACTAATTAACTAGTAAAAGATATTCATCAGTTAAAGTCATTTTTATGCCTTATATTGATTAATCATTAAGATGCATTTGTGGATTGATAAGTCTGAATTAAGCCTAAATTTTGTCTTATAAGTTGTATATCTGTTTAAACTTTTCACAATTTCTTGAAACACCTTATTCCGATAATATTATCAAAAGTTAATATTTAATGGTGACAATATACTAAACTAATATGCTTTTTCATTAAAGGCTAAACTAAACTAAATATTTTGAAGCCAAGTTCTTAGTTAGATCCACGTTTCTTAGGAGACTTAGGTGATTAGTAATTACAATTTATTTTAGGAAAATAAGTTCTTATTCCACCAAGGATGATAGGTTATGGTGTAAATCTTAGTTAATTATTGGTAAGCTTAAAGCCTATAATCATGGGAACTAATTAGACAATAAAATAAATTTCTTTACATTAAGTAAGTTTGAGTACCTTCCTCATTATCTAAAGGATGCTTGCTTTAGGTTTAAAATTTTAAAAGCTAGTACCTTTTAAGATATAATTGTATATCCATTTTATTTAAAGGGATCTTTGTGTTTGAAAAGCATCAAAATCTTCTTATATACTTGTTCTAAATTTTGAGGAGTTGATGTCAACCTCTTATCTTAGTTTGCAAGTTCTTGCTTTAAATAGAGGACGATCTACTGTAAGTACTTATTAGAAGAAGTAGAAGAGCTTTAGTTCCCTTCTTGATAACCTTGAACTTAAAGACCACTTTGAAGAAAGGAGTGTCAATAACCTGTATCAACCAAGCCTTTACAATAACTAAGGGGAAACTAGGTTATTTTACAAGGTGATTGAAGAATCTAAGGGGTATCTTTTGGCAAGCAGAGAGGGGTCGACTTTAATAAGGATAGGAGTATGTTAAAAAAACCTTTAGAGGAAGGAAATGAGAGTGATTGGACTGAAAATAGGCATTACAACATGGTTTTATAATGGCTCTATTGAGTTTCCTCCTTATTATGGCTTTATAAGATTTTTTATTGGACCAAGTAAAGATTGCAATGTTGAAACTATAATAGAGAAATCAACCATGTTAGCACTTCAACTCGATGAGCCTTCCTCAGATTCAGAGGGTTTGGGATGAGAATTTAAGTCACTTGTGACAATCTAATGATTATGAGAGTGGAAAAAGGAAAGACTAGTAAGATCACTCCATAATAAGTTCTTTAATGAAATTGTTCAAAGACTAAACCATTGGCACAAAGAAGGAAATATTCTTATTCATGTTTTGAAACTTATTGTGCATAAATTGATCAGTAGAGTAAATTAAAGAAGTTGCAACTAGGTCTGAATTCTATCAATAGCAAACTTTCTTCCATTATAAGCTTCGTCCATGTCGCTAAGATATGGGCCAATTCCTACAAAAAGAAGAGAAAAGGGCATCTTCATCCTACCTTTTGATGTTTATTTAAAAAAGGCAATAATATTAGGAGTTAAAGTACAATCATCTATTTTATACCCAAAAGTTTAGCTGAATCCTCTTGACATTTTAGATAAGCATATTCATGAAGGAGAAATAGCCTTAATGGAATTATTAGAAGTTTCTTTTTCATTTTTTTCTTTTTCTCATATCATTCCTATTAGATGTATTACCAAAAGTATCCTTTGAGGAAACCTTGATAGCAATAACTTTGATATATACTTATGTTAATTGGGGAAAATAAACTATACATAGTTGACTGTCTTTACATAATGGAGCTATATCAATGATTAAGTTGAATTTTTCATAATCACTTTGTGGATATAGGGAGAAAGAGTAGCAATGAGTTTTTTAAAATCACCAATTTTGAAAATTCTTCTTGTAAGCTTTCTAACTTTCTTGTAAGCAATGACGTCATTTATATATAATCATTTTGCTTTTTATTTTCAGTGAGTTTCTTTGTAGAAATTATGAGTGATCTCTAAGTGGTGGGAGGAATCAAAAAGCTCAATGACCATAATTATAAAAATTAGATGAGTCTTACGTTTTCTTTGAAGTGTGTTGAATTTGCTATTATTTCAAATGTGCCAACAATCTATAGTAAAATACTGTAGCATAAAGAAAGAACAAGAACTTGATAGAAACATGCTAAATTATGCTTCATCCAAAAAAATGTTTTGGGATGATTTTTGGTAGAAGCATTGAAGATTGCAACTTTTGAGATCAATAGGCTTCCTCAATATAGGTTATTTTTTCTTTTATCCTTTGAAAAATTATATAACATGAAAAATATAATTAGCTATTTTGTGTTTTTGGATTTGTGTGCTATATGTTGGTACTTGACCTTTTATGTAATAAGATTGAAAAAAAGGTTGTTATATGTATCTCTATAGTATATGACAATCAAAGTAAAAGGTGAAAATGTTATGGTCGTACAACTAAATAATGTTACACATCTTGGAATATAGTGTTTGGCAAAGCTTCTTCTTCATATTCAGAAAGGAAGGTATTACCATACTTAAATGCATTTAAAGATAAGTTGAAATCTACTTAAATCTAGCTGATTTTAGGTGAAATTGAAGATTTTGATGATAATGTTTATATTGAAAAAGGCAGTAGCTTCAAATCTTTGGAAAACTAGTATATATCAACAATTTAGTAAAGAAAGTGAACCTAATAAAGTAGAAGTACCATCTTCAATTAGAATATCAATAAAAATTACAAAGAAAAACCCCAAATATGACAATATGATTATAATAGAAGTAGATGTTAAAAAACTAGACATTTATAGTGAAGTAAAGCTATAGAAAAAGAAACTGTTACATTAGAAAGAATTTAAACTCGGAAGATTATGCCAAATCTAATAGATGTGAAGCCTATTTCTTTCTAATATGTTTATAAACTAAGTGCCTTATTATGGAAAAAGAAATTGTTGCATTAGAATAAATTTAAAATTGGGAGATTATGCCAAAGCTAAGAGATGTGAAGCCTATTTCTTATTGGTAGGTTTATAAACTAAAGTTCCTCATAGATGTGTCAATTAAAAGATACAAATCTAGTTTAATAGCTTAAGGATTCTCTTAACAATATGGACTAGATTATGATGAAACATTGTCTTATTATAAAGCTTATAATTGTATAAGGTTTACTAGCACTTATAACTAGCAAAAGTTGGAACTAATAATAGATAGATATAGGGAATGCATTTCTGCTGGGCAAATTGGATAAGGAGGTCTACATGACTCGAGTAACAAGTTTTAAATTTTAGATCATCTTGAATATGTGGGAAAGCTTCAAAAGATGCTCTATAGATTAAAATAGGCATTGAGGGCTTAATATGCTAAGATTGTTGAATTTTTGATTTATAGTGATTACTCAGTAACATCTGCAGATAATATTTTGTTTTTAAAGTTAATAGATGGAAACTAGCTATCTTCCTAGTGTATGTGGATGACTTAATAAAATGAAATTTTGATTAATAAATCAACCAAACAAAGAATAATTTATTAATTCATTTCCAAATAAAAGAACTTAGACAACTTAAGTACTTTTTCGTTTAGAGTTTGATTGTACTAAACAACGAATATTTCTTCACAAGAAAAATATTCTAATGATTTATTGACAATTTTTGAAATTCTTGGATGCAAATCGATATTCTCACCAATAGAATTTAATGCAAAATTGTGTGCATATGAAGGTAATAATCTGGAAGATGCAATAATATATTGATAACAAGTAAGAAGTTTAATCTACTTAACTTTGGTTCAATATGATATCTTTTATACAGTTGATTTGATGAGTCGATAAATGCAAAATTTAACGAAACCTCATATGGATGTTTTATAGAGAATTTTGAGATATGTGAAGAGCACCATTTACTATGGATAATATACAAAAAAGTTCGAGCCTATAAGGTTGTTGTTTATTGTGATATTGATTGTATAGAAGACAATGATGCTCTCACTCAACTATTTGGAATATGTTTAATTTTGGGTCTAAAGCAATATCTTATTGTAACAAATGACAACTAATTGTTTCTTCATCAATAACATAACTAGAGTGTCGATTAACAATAATGGTATATCAAGAAAGCATTTGGTTTTTAGAACTTATAAAGTATCTACACCAGTCTATAAACTATGTGATTTCCTTATATTGTGATAGCTAATCAGTAATGTGTTTAGTAGAGATTCTGATTTCATACAAAAACAAAATATATGAAAGTGAATTATATTTTTATCAAAGAAAACATATTGAAAAACATTACGTCGAAACGAATGCAGAAAAAAGACTAAGTAATAGATCTTTTCATAAAAGGTCGAGTGTCAATAAGTTTGAAAGTTTCTATCATCAATTAGACATGGTTAAAAGAACAAATGTTGATGTTGAGGGGGGTGTCAAAAAAGACAACACCAACTTTTGAATAAGGATATAAGAGACTTGTATAACTAAGTCTATTTTTGAATTAAATTCCTTAAATTAATTATTTGTTAATGAGTTTAATAATTTTTATGATTTTCTATTTATTTATAAGTGGGATTCATATTACTACTAACTGTCAAAGTCAATAAGAGTTACTGCCAACTTCTTAGAGTCAAAAAGGAAGGGAGAAGGAAAACTCTATATGTGGAAAGAAGAAGAAATGAAGGCCAGCCAACAATGGACAATCTATCCACAACTGGCTAAGCCCCTCTAGGAGGCTTATAAATAAGCCTTGCCATATGGTTTTATATTCATCCCAGACGTCTCTCTTCTTCAATTTAAACTCCAAAGTTTAGAGAGTATTTCTCCTATTTATTGAGAGAGTTAAATGTTTCTGCTTGAAAAATAGAAAGAAGTTGTAACTCATAAATTTCATAGTGAAGTTTCTTCTTCTTTCTCGTGGTTTTTACTCTAATTTGTTTAGGATTTTTCCACGTACAAGATATGTGCTTATTTCTTTAATAATATTCCTAAAATCCTATTTAGTCATGAACCTACTCTAATCTGACCAATTTTCACACTAATTGATATCAGAGCGTGTTGAGAAAATTACGACAAATTTTTTGGTGTAATATATTCAACTTTTAGTGAAGACGGTGAAAGTTCATGCATTTATTTTAAATTAACAATGTCGCAGTCACTGTAGCTGAGTTGTAGCAATTGAGTACTATTCATGTATATGATACTATTCATATATACGAGTCCTATTTATACATACAAGAACTATTCATATATATAGGTATTATTCATACGTACGGATACTATTCACGTGAAATAGTGGGAGCTAAATTATGTTCGTGATAGAAGCAATAACGGCAAAATTTGAGATTGAGAAGTTCAATGGGAGTAATTTCTCATTGTGGAAATTGAAGATGAAGATATATACAGGTACTATTCATATGTATAGGTACTATTCACGTAAAATAGTAGGAGCTAAGTTACATTCGTGATAGAAGCAATAGCAGAAAAATTGAGAAGTTCAACGGGAGTAATTTCTCATTGTGGAAATTGAAGATGAAGGTTATCTTTAGAAAAGATAAATGCTTAGTGGCCATTAATGAAAGGTCAATAACATTCACAGATGATAATAAGTGGCATGAGATAGACAGGAATGCTATCGCAAATCTTCATTTGACATTAGCAGATAGGGTGTTGTCAAGCATAGAGGAGAAGAAGACGGCAAAGGAGATTTAGAATCATCTTAATAAACTATATGGGCCAAGTCACTCCATAACAAGATTTTCCTTAAAAGGAAATTATACACTATTCGAATGTTAGAATCTACTTCAGTAATATAACACATAAATACCTTGAGTACTCTATTTTCTCAACTCACATCACTAGGTCATAAAATAGAGTCTCAAGAAAGTGTTGAACTTCTACTTCAAAGTCTACCATATTCGTATGATTAACTCATCATCAATTTAACAAACAATGTCTATATGGATCACTTAATCTTCAATATTTTGGAGCCGCTATTCTTGAAGAAGGAAGTCAACCCAAGAATAAGGAAATCAAGCAAGCAACGTCACAACAAGCAGAGGCATTGACGGTTGATAGTGTGTCGTAACGCTAGTCAAAATAAAATAACTAGACTACTACTATAGCAGTAGTGAGTCTAGGTCAATCCCAGAGAGTATGTGAAAAGTTTATGAAATGAAATTAATTGGTGTTTAGGTTTAGAGGGGTTTTGGAATTTTCAAACAAGAAAATAAAATAAAACTAGACTAATAAAAACAAATTAAAGAAAACATGCGAAAAATGATAAAAGTGGGGAATTCAATGGGGACCTGGTTCTTTGGTTCAATCTCGACCTATACCCTAATTAAGCATATTTCATTGATTTGTTGTTTTCTAATCTCTCCTAGCAACTATTAATCGTGGGGTAATAATTAATCTGAGTTTTCCATTAGGTTTTGTTTAATCAAGGTACGATCATTAATTAAACCTAACTACCGAATATCCTAAGATACAATCTCTAGATTTAATTAGGCAGTAGCATTACAAATTAGAAAAATCAATGATTCAAGGAAACAACCACATACGATGTGTAACTTAACCTAGGTCATGTTATCTTTAATGATTATGAATCATTAGTCGCTACACATGAATTTCAACATAACAATTACGGATTATATCAAAATTCTAGCAATGAGTTTATAGATAAACGATTCAATGAACGCATTAAAATCATCCTTTCATAATACCTAATGAGTTCACACATAAATAACCGAATAATAACAAAAATTTGATTATCCATACACAACCCAAATCTTTATGCCTAGGATAATACAATCAATTCAATAGGAGAGAAAGAAACAACAAAAAATAGTAAAATACACTTAACTTGAGTCCTCAGTGTCGATGTCACCTCTGAACTGGCATTGGGACGTTTAGCCCTCCATAGGTCTCTCACGGAAAAATGTTTCAGCCTCTATTCAAATAACCCCTACCGAAGACCCCTAGTAGCTCTACTTCACTGCGCCTCCTCTCATTGTTTTCTACTATTCTATTTGCTCTCTCTACTATTCACTGATGTGAAAAATTAACTTGGTTGGCCCAACTTACTGTACACGTCTCCTTTTAACCCTCGCTGGTGTCTTCTTTTGAATGCAGTTCTCGTCTACGTGAAACGCAGATTGCGTTTCACTACTATCCACTTAGACAGCGTTGCATCGTTTCGCTTCATTGTTACTTTTTGCTTTTGTGCCTGCGTTTTGGTACTTTATCCACCTACTGCAGCCGTGAGCACGATTGTCTATTAATTAAATTAATGCCAAGCAAATCCATGCAGCCTACATTCTTCTTCTTTGTGTTCCCATCTTTCTTATCTTTTAATTTTATTCTTCTTACTCCATAAAGACAAGTAAAAATTAATCTTCAAAAACTAGCCAAAATATAGAGTTTCAACTCATTTTAACTTCTTTGCTTCCAAATTGTACCTAAAATCACATAAATCAAAGTGAGTATCTTAAGTAATTTTATGTCAATAATCGCTAAGTTTTATAGAATAATTTCATAATCAATTAAGTACCTATCAATTTTTCCCGCAATTAGCTTTTGGTCGCCCTCAAGAAAAACATTACAATTAAGCTCAAAGACCTAAAAACATTATCTCATCTTCCATATAGTCCAAGAATACATAATCATAAACAAAGATGAATGACTTTCAAAACTCATAGTAAGAATTTAACATTCCAAGCTTTTACTCATAATCAATCAACATTCATCATCTTCAAAAACTGAGCAATCTAATAGTAGACTAAAAAAATGTGTTTAACTAAAATATATCCATAGGTACACTCAACACCATTCATGATCATGTCATTCCATAACTTTGCATATCATTTCATTTCTCCACCACTATTGTTCATATGAAAAATCATGGATCAAAGGACTTTTCAAGGTTATAATATAGGCAAAGGTAAGGTGAGATGTATTTGGGTCAAGTAGCATGAAAGTTATTAAGCTAGTGAAACAAAGCAACACTCATCAAAACTGGGTATTGTCAACTATGACGAATGCAACATTTATATTTCACAACCTCATTCAGCTCCCAAGCACAAACCACATGAAGCATATACCAATCCAAAGGAATCGCACATACAATTTATGTCAACAATACATTAAAATCACAATAGTGAACCTTCCGAGCCAACATCTACCTCATATTCAACATACTCAAATAACACATTCATTACAAATCCAGGAAGATGCATTAATCATAAACAACTTTTCAACACATATGCAATTCCTCCTTGATACATTTATTTGAACTTTTTTTCTTTTTTTCATTTCTTTCTTTCCTTTCCTTTCCTTTCCTTTCTTTTCTTTTCTTTTTTTAACATTAAAAGAAACTACATTAACATGGGAATTTCAATGATAAGATATAAGAAAACATCCCAACATGAACCAACCCACTCATATGTACGCCCCCACACTTATAATTTTGTACATCCATAAACTCAACAATCACAAATGTTCCACTAGCTTTATGGCTTAGGTAGGACATTTAGTTAAGTATGAAGCTTGTAATATGGTTAATACAAAAAGAATGGCTGGTAAGGCTCAAAGGGGCTTATCAAAAAGGAAAATCATATAATGGGTAGACTATTTGATTAATACAGCTTATGAAACAAAGAATGCCTAATCATTTTCATGTTAATGCATGTGATAAAAATGTGGTCTCGAATAGAAATTGAAGACAAAATCAGGATGTACATGTCATGAAGGTCACACATTATCAAAAGACAATAAGATTGATGTGAATGTGTCAATCAAATAAGGCTCAAAACCTTACCAGCTTTGTCTACCACTAGCCACTACTCTTTTAAAGAAAATGCATATTGACACATGAGTAAAAATACATGCTAAATTTGTTATTAAATTCTCTAGTCAATTCACACTCTAATCATGACTATATAGTCCTAGGAGCAATAGAAAATGATAAATTGTTTGTTTTGTTTGTTTTATTCTTTCTCTTTGGTGGGTGTCAAACCAACAAAAATAATTTCCTTTCCCACAAAATACTACAAGTAATATAATATATTGGTGAGCAGGGTCGAACCTCAGAGATCAGTGTAGATTTGTTTACTTGTCAGAAACAGGAAAATTAAATAAAGATGATTTGAGATTGATTTAATGAACACGAAAAGTAAT
>JAOTJB010012886.1:0-11267 GCA_027123815.1 Erythroxylum minutifolium | reverse complement strand
AGGCACCTTTGGTGGGAAAAACAATCAGTTGGGCACCTTTGGTGGGCAAAATAGCCCATTGGCATGGTCGCTAGGCAACCTCGATGGGCAAAACAACCTGTTGGCATGGTCACTAGGCACCTTCAGTGGGTAAAACAACCTATTGGGACAGTGACTAGGAACCTTTGGTGGGAAAACATCACGTTGGCACACCTTCGATGGGAAAACAGTCCGTTGGCATTACTGCTGGACACCATCCTTGGGTAAAATAACCAGTTGGGCATCTTCGGTGGGTAAAACAACCCGTTGGCACGGTCACTAGGCACCTTGGGTAAGTGAAACAGCGTGTTGACACTGTCGTTAGGCACCTTCGGGGGGCACAACAACCTGTTGGGACAGTGGCTAGGAACCTTCAATGGGAAAACAACCCGTTCACACACCTTTGATGGGAAAATAGTCCGTTGGAACAGTCGTTAGTCACATTTGGTGTGGAAAACAACCCGTTGGCACAGTTGCAAGGCTTACTCAGTGGGAAAAACAGCCTGTTGGGTAATTTTGGTGGGTAAAATAGCCTGTTGGCACAGTCGCTAGGCACCTTCGGTGGGCAAAACAACCCATTAACACGGTCACTAGGCACCCTCGATGGGTAAAACAGCCCGTTGGTATGGTCTCTAGGCACCATCGATGGGCAAAACAACCAGTTGGCACGCTTGTTAGGCACCTTTGGTGGGAAAGACAACCGATTGGGCATCATTAGTTGGCAAAATAGCCTGTTGAAACAATCACTAGGCACCCTCGACGGGCAAAACAACTGGTTGGCATGGTCACTAGTTACCTTCGGTAGGTAAAACAGCCCGTTGACACGATGCTTAGAAACTTTTGAAGGGAAAAGCAGCCCGTTGGGCATGTTCGATGGGCAAACCAGCCCATTGGTACGGCCACTAGGCACTTTTGGTGGGAAAAATAACCCGTTGGCACACCTTTGGTAGGAAAACAGTCCGTTGGCATGGTCGCTATGCATCATCAGTGGGCAAAACAACCCGCTGGCCTCCTTATGTGAGTAAAATAGCTCATTGCCAAGGTAGCTAGGCACCTTGGCTGGGCAAAACAGCCCGTTGGCAAGGTGTTTAGGCACCCTCAGAGGGCAAAACAACTTGTTGACATATTCGCTAGGCATCATAAGGGGCAAAATAACCTGTTGGCATGACCTCCAAGCACCTTTGGTGGGGAAAACAACCCGTTGGCATATCGCTAGGCACCTTTGTTGGGCAGAAAAACCCATTGGCATAGTCGCTAGGCACTTTATATGGGCAAAACATCCCGTTGGCACGATTGCTAGGCACCATTGGTGGGAAAAACATCCCATTGGCAAGGTCGCAAGGCACCCTCGGTAGGCAAAATAGCCCATTAGCGCGATCACTAGGCACCTTAGGTGGGTAACATAACTCATTCGAATGGTCACTAAGCATCTTTGTGTAAAAACTGCCAGCTATCACATTCCCTAGGCACCTTTTATAGGAAAAATAACTACTTGAGAACCTTCAGTGGGAAAAACGACCCATTGGCATGGTCGCTTGGAGCCCTCGGTGGGCAAAACAACACGTTGGCACAGTCTCTAGGCATCTTCGGTGGGTAAAATAGCCCTTTGGGACGGTGGCTAGGAATCTTCGGTGGGAAAAACAGTTTGTGAGCACGGTCGCTAGGCACCATCAGTGGGCAAAACAACCTGTTGAGCTCCTTTAGAGGGTAAAATAGCCCGTTGCGATGATCGCTTGGCACCTTTAGTGGGCAAAAAAACCTGTTGTTAAGGTCTCTAGGCACCCTCAGTGAGCAAAACAACTTGTTGGCATGTTCGTTGGGCACCTCAGTGGGAAAACAGCCCTTTGGCATGATCACTAGGCACCTTCGGTGGGAAAAATAGCTTATTGGCATGGTCACCAGGCACCTTTGGTGGGGAAGAAACCCCGTTGGCATGATTGTTGGGCACCTTATCTGGGTAAAACATCCCATTGGCAGAGTCGCAAGGCACCTTTGTTAGGATAAACAGCCCTTGAGCACCTTCAGTGGGTAAAATAGCCCGTTGGCACAATCACTAGGCTCTTTTGGTGGGAAAAACAACCTGTTGGTACACTTTCAGTGGGAAAATAGTCTGTTGACACAATCACTAGGCACCAATGGTGGGAAAAACAGCCCCTTGGCAAGGTCACTAGGCACCCTTGCTGGGCAAAATAGCCCGTTGGTACAGTTGCTAGGTGCCTTCGTTGGGCAAAACAACCCATTTGAATGGTCACTAGGCACCTTTGGGGGGTAAAACAACTTGTTGGCATGCTTGTAAGGTACTTTTGGCTGGAAAAATAGCCAGTTGGGTACCATTGGTGGGCAAAATAACCCATTAAAATGCTCGTTAGGAACCTTCGACAAGCAAATCAACCTGTTAGCATGGTCACTGGGCACCGTGGGTTGGCAAAACAGCCAGTTGGTGCGGTGGCTATGGACTTTTGGTAGGAAAAGCAGCTCATTACCACACTCTCTAGGCACCGTCGATGGGGAAAATAGCCCATTGGTATGGTCGCTAGGCACCTCAGTGGGCAAAACAACCAGTTGGTACGGTGGCAACGCACCTTCAGTGGGCAAAAAAAGCCTATTGGCGCAGTTGTTAGGCACCTACGGTGGGAAAAATAGCTCATTGGGCACATTTGGTGGACAAAATAGCCGGTTGGCACAGTCGTTATTCATCCTCTTTAGGAAAAATAGTTCATTGGCACAGTCGCTAGGCACAATCGGTGGCCAAAACAACCCGTTAGGCACTTCGGTGGGTAAAACAAACATTTGGCAGGGTCACTAGGCACCTTCAATGGTGAAAACAGCTCATTGGCTCAATCTCTAGGCTCCCTCTGTAGGGAAAGTAGCCTGTTGGCAGGGTCGCTAAATACCTCAATAGGCAAACAACTCATTAACACAGTGGCTAGGCACCTTGGGTGGGCAAAATAGCCCGTTGACATGATCACTTGGCACCTTTGGTAGGCAAAATAGCCTGTTGACACACCTTCATTAGGAAATCAATCCGTTGGAACGGTCGTTAGTCACCTACGGTGGGAAAATAACCTATTGGAATGGTCATTAGTCACCTTTGGTGGGAAAAATAGCCCACTGACATAGCAACTAGGCACTCTCGGTGGGAAAAACAGTACGTTGGGCACCTTCGGCTGGTAAAACAACCTGTTGGCACAGTCGCTAGGCACCCTCGGTGGGTAAAATAGCCTATTGGAATGGTCGCTAGGCACCTTTAATGGGTAAAACATCCTATTGGCACGGTCTCTTGGCGCCTTCGATGGGAAAAATAGCCTATTCGAATGGTCACTAGGTACCTTCAGTAGTCAAACTAGCCCATTGACATGTTTGTTGGGCACCTTTGGGAGGAAAAATAGCCAGTTGGGAAAAACAGTCCGCTAGCACGTGGTCGCTAGGCGCTGTCAGTGAGTAAAGCAACCCGTTGCCATGGTCATTAGGCAACTTCGGTAGGCAAAATAGCCTGTTGGCACGATGGCTAGGCATTTTTGTTAGGAAAAACAGTCCATTGGTATAGTCTCTAGGCACCGTCGATAGGCAAAATAACTCGGTAGGTACAATCTCTAGGCACGCTCAGTGGGTAAAATAGTCCATTGGCACGGTCGCTAGGCATCATAGTGGGAAAAACAATCCATTGGCACGATCACTAGGCAACTTAGGTGGGCAAAACAGCCCACTAGCACGGTCGTTAGGCATCTTTGGTGGGCAAAACATCTCGTTGGCATGGTGGTTAGGCACCTTCAGTGGGAAAAATAGCTCATTAGGAATATTTGGTGGGGAAAATAGCTTGTTGGCACAGTCACTAAGCACCTTCGTTGGGAAAACAGTCCCTTGGCACAGTCGCTAGGCACCATTGGTGGGCAAAATAACCCGTTGGGCACCTCAGTGTGTAAAATATCCTGTTGGCATGGTCGCTAGGCACCATTGATGGGTAAAATAGTCCATTGGCTCGGTCTCTAGGCTCCCTCGGTAGGGAAAATAGCCCGTTGGCAAGGTCGCCAGGTAGCTTGGGTGGGCAAAACAACCCGTTGACATGGTCACTAGGCACCTTTGGCGGGCAAAATAGCCTGTTGACACACCTTCGATGGGAAAAAATTTCGTTGGAACAGTTGCTAGTCACTTTCTGTGGGAAAATAACCTATTTGAACAGTCGCTAGTCACCTTCGGTGGGCAAAACAGCCCATTGGCAAAGTTGCTAGGCATCCTTGGTGGGAAAAAAAGCTTGTTGGACACCTTCAGTGGGTAAAATAGCCTGTTGGCAGAGTCGCAGGGCACCCTCGGTGGGCAAAATGGCCCATTGACACGATCATTATCCACCTTGGGTGAGCAAAACAACTCATTCGTGAGGTTGATAGGCACCTCAGTGGGTAAAACAACCCATTGACACGATTGCTAGGTAGATTGGGTGGGCCAAACAACCCGTTGGCACGATCGCTAGGAACTTTTGATGGGCAAAATAGTTCCTTCGAATGGTCACTAGGCACCTTTGGTGGGCAAAATAGCTTGCTAGCATATTTGTTAGGCACCTTTGGTGGGAAAACAACTAGTTGGGCATCATTGGTGGGCAAAATAGCTTATTAACGCAGTCATTAGGCACCCTCAATAAGTAAAACAACCCGTTGGCATGGTCACTAGGTACCTTCGATAGGTAAAACAGCCCGTTGACATAGTGGCTAGGCATTGTTGTTGGGAAAAGCAATATGTTAGAACGGTCTCTAGGCAACTTCGATGGGCAAAATAGCCCATTGGCGCAGTCTCTAAGCACCCTCAGTGGGTAAAATAGCCCGTTGACATAGTCTCTAAGCACCTTAGTAGCGAAAACAGTCCATTGGCATGGTGAGTAGGCAACTTCGGTGGGTAAAATAGCCCACTGAAACGGTCTTTAGGCACCTTCGGTGGGCAATGCAGCTCGTTGGCACGATGGTTAGGCACCTTCGGTGGGAAAATAGCTAATTGGGCACATTTGGTTGGCAAAATAGCCTATTGCACAGTAGCTAGGCACTTTCATTAGGAAAATAGTCTGTTGGCACTATCGCTACGCACCATCTATGGGCAGAACAACTCGTTTGGCACCTTCAGTGCAAAGAACAGCCCATTGGCTCAATCTCTAGGCTCCCTCGGAGGGAAAAATAGCCCGTTGGAAAGGTTGCTAGGCACCTCAGTGGGCAAAATAACCCATTAGCACGGTCGCTAGGTAGGTTGGGTAGGTAAAATAGCCCATTTGCATGGTCCCTAGGCACCTTTGATGTGCAAAACAGTTCATTCGCACAATCGCTAGGCACCTTAGATAGGCAAATGAGCCCGTTCACAAGGTCACTGGGCACCTTCGATGGACAAAATAGATTGTTGGTACATTCGCTAGGCACCTTTAGTGGAAAAAGCAATTAGTTAGGCGCCTTTGGTGGGAAAAACATCGCGTTGGCACGCCTACAATGAGAAAACCATCTGTGGGAACGGTCGCTAGGCACCATCGATGGGCAAAACGACCCGTTGGTCCCCTTCGGAGGGTAAAATAGCCCGTTTCTACTGTAGCGAGGCAAGGTCTATAGACATCCTCAGTGGACAAAACAGCCAATTGGCATGTTCGCTAGGCACCACAGTAGGCAAAATAACCCGTTGTCACGATCGCTAGGCACCTTTGGTGGAAAAAAAAAGTCCATTGGCACAGTCGTTAGGCACCTTTGATGGGGAAAAAAGCCCATTGGCACAGTTGCTAGGCACTTGATATAGGCAAAACTTTCCATTGGCATGGTCGCTAGCCACCTTCAGTAGGAAAAACTGCCTATTGGAACAGTTGCTAGTCACCTTCGATGGGAAAGTAGCCCGTTGGAATAGTCGTTAGTCACCTTCGGTGGGTAAAACAACCCATTGGCATGGTTGCTAGGCATCCTCAGGGAAAAATAACCTGTTAGGAACCTTCGGTGGGTAAAACAGCCCGTTGGGACGGTCTTTAGGTACCCTCGGTGGCCAAAACAACCCATTGTTAAGGTCACTAGGCACCCTCGGTGGGCAAAACATCCCATTGACACGATCGCTAGGCACCTCAGAGGGCAAAACAACCCCTTCGTCACCTTTTGTGGGAATGGCCACCTTCGGCGAGTAAAACGACCCATTGGGACTGTCGCTAGGCGCCCTCAATGGGCAAAACAACACATCGACATGGTCACTACACACCTTTAATGGGCAAAATAGCTTGTTGGGATGGTGACTAGAAACCTTCAATTCGATGGGAAAAATAGCGCATTGGCACACAGATGGGAAAACAGTCCGTTGGCACGGTCGCCGGGTACCATTAGTGAGTAAAATAACTCGATGGGCACCTTCAGTGGGTAAAATAGCCCGTTGGCACGGTCGCTAGGCACCTTTCGTAGGTGAAACAATCTGTTGACACAATCGCTAGGCACCTTTGGTGGGCAAAACAACCTGTTGGTGAGGTCAATAGGCACCTTCGGTGGGAAAAATAGCCCGTTAGCACTGTGGTTAGGAGCCTTTGATGGGAAAAATAGCCCATGTGAACCTTTGGTGGGCAAAATGGCCTATTGGCATGTTTCTTAGGCACCTTCACTTGACAAGGTCACTTGGCACTGTCAGTGGGCAAACCAACCTATTTGTGTGGTTAGCAGGCATCTTTGTTGGGCAAAATAGCCCGTTGGCATAGTGGCTATGAGCCCTTGGTGAGAAAAATAGCCCGTTAGGTGCCTTTGTTAGGCAAAAAAACTTTTTAGCATGGTCGCTAAGCACCTCAGTAGGCATAACAGCCCATTGGGACACTAGATAAGAACCTTTGGCGGGAAAAACAGCGCGTTGGCACATCTTCAATGGGAAAACAGTCCATTGGCATGGTCGCTGGGCATCATTGATGGGCAAAACAACCCATTGGCAAAGTCCCTAGACACTCTTAGTCGGCTAAACAGCCAATTGGCATGTTCACTAGGCAACTCAGTGGGCAAAATAGCCCATTGGCACGAACGCTAGGCATCTTTGCTGGGAAAAACAGCCCATTGACACAATCGCTAGGCACCTTTTGTGGGGAAAAAAGTCATTTGCATAGTTGTTGGGCACCATCAGTGGGCAAAATAACCCGTTGGGCACTGACGATGGATAACACAGCCCACTGGCACGGTCGCTAGGGACCTTGGGTGGGTGAAACAACCTGTTGGCGCAGTCACTAGGCATCTTCGGTGGCCAAAATAGCCTGTTTGTACATTTGTTAGGCATATTTGATGGGAAAAATGACCAGTTGAGCACCTTCGACGGGCAAAACAACCTATTGACCCAGTGGCTAGGCATCATTGATGGGCAAAGCAGCCTATTGGCATGGTCTGTATGCACCTTTGGTGGGCAAAATAGCCCGTTGGCACGAAGGCTAGGTGGCCTCGATGGGAAAAACAACCCGTTGGGCACCTTCGGTGGGCAAAGCAACCCCTTGGCACTGTGGCTAGGCACCTTTGGTGGGAAAATAGCCCGTTGACACAGTTGCTAGGCACCAACGGTGGTTAAAAGAACACGTTGGCCACCTTTTGTGGGTAAAATAGCCTATTGATAGGGTCGCTAGGCACCTTCGATAAGCAAAACAACCTATTGGCACGGTCTTTAGGCACCCTCATTGGGCAAAGCATCCCATTTGTATGGTCGATAGGCACCTCAATGGGCCAAACAACCCTTTGAAACAGTTGCTAGGCACCATCGGTGGCCAAAATAACCCTTTGGACACCTTCAATGGGTAAAATAGCTCATTGGCAGGGAGGCACCTTTGTTGGGCAAAATAGCCCATTGGCATATCCACTGGACACCTTTGGTAGGAAAACAGCCCGCTGACATGGTCACTAGGCACCTCAGCAGGCAAAACTACCTTTTGACACGATCTCTAGGCACCTTTTAGGGGCAAAACAACCCGTTGGCACATCCACTGGACACCTTTGGTGGGAAAACATCCAATTCAGCATCTTCAGTGAGCAAAACAGCCCGTTGGCACGGTGGTTAGGCAACTTTGATGGGGAAAAAAACACATTGACACATCTTTGCTGGGCATGACAGTTCGTTGGCACAGTCGCTAGGCCCATTCAGTGGAGAAAACAGCATGTTGGTGCACCTCCAGTGGGCAAAATAGCCTATTTGCATACTTTCAGTGGAAAAAACAGCCTGTTGACACAGTCGCTAGGCACCTTTGGTGAGGAAAAAAGCTCATTGGGACAATCGATAGGTGTCTTATGTGGTAAAAATAGCCCGTCGCACGATCACTAGGCACGTTTGGCACTGTCGCTAGGCATCATCAGTGAGTAAAACAACCCAATGGGAAGGTCGCTAGGCACCTTCAATGAGCAAAACATCCAGTTGGCACAGCCATAAGGCCCCTTTAGTAGGAAAAACATCTCATTGGGCACATTTGGTGGGCAAATAGCCCGTTGGCACGATCACTAGGCACCTTCGACGGGAAAATAGTCCGTTGGCACTATTGCTTGGCATCATCAATGGGGAAAACTACCAGTTAGGCACCTTCAACGGGTAAAATGGCCTATTGGGACTGTCGCTAGGCACCTTCGGTGGGAAAACAGCCTGTTGGCTCAGTCTCTAGGCACCCCTGGTGGGGAAAATGCCCGTTCGCACGATTGCTAGGCACCTGATATGGGCAAAACATCCCATTGGCACGGTCGGTAGCCACCTTCGGTGGGAAAAATAGCCTGTTAGCACAGTTGCTAGTCACCTTCGATGGGGAAATAGCCCATTGGAATAATCGTTAATCACCTTCGGTGGCTAAAACAGCCTGTTGGCATTCTCGGTGGGAAAACAGCTCGTTGAGCACCTCAGATGGGTAAGACAACCCGTTGGCGTGATCCTTAAGCACCCTAATGGGCAAAACAAACCATTGGCACGGTCACTAGGCATCTTCGGTGGGCAAAACAGCTAGCTCGTGTGGTCACTATACACCTCTGGCAGGAAAAACAGCCCGATGGCAAATTCGCCAAGCACCTTTGGTGGGATAAACAACCAGTTGGGAACATTCAGTGGGTAAAACGAATAATTGGCACAGTCGCTAGGTGCCTTCGATGGCAAGAACAGCACATTGGCATGTCACTAGGCACCTTCAGTAGGCAAAATATCTCGTTAGGACGGTGGCCGGGAACCTTCGATGGGAAAAACAGCACGTTGGCACACCTTCGATGGGAAAACAGTTCATTGGCACGTCGCTAGGCACCGTCGGTGAGTAAAACAACCCATTGGGCTCCTTCGAAGGGTAAAATAGCCCATTACCACAGTCTCTAGGCAACTTTAGTGGGTAAAACAGCCCATTGGCTCGGTCTCTAGGCACCTTAAGTGGGCAAAACAGTATGTTGGCATGTTCGCTAGGCACCTCAGTAGGCAAAACAGCCCATTGGCATGATTGCTAGGCATCTATGGTGGGAAAAATAGCTCATTGGCACGATTGCTAGGCTTTTTTGGGGGGTAAAAAACCCGTTTTCATGATTGCTAGGAACCTTGAATGCGCAAAACATCCTATTGGCACGGTTGTTAGGCACGCTTGGTGGGAAAAACAACCCGTTGGGCACCTTTTGGTGGGTAAAATAGCTCGTTGGCATGGTCCCCACGCAACCTCGGTGGGCAAAATAGCCCATTGACAAGGTCTCTAGGCACCCTCGATAGGCAAAACAACCCGTTGGCACGATCTCTAGGCACCTTTAATAGGACAAACAGCCTGTTCGTATGGCCACTAGGCACCTTCGGTGGGTAAAATAGCCTGTACACATTGTCTCTAGGCACCCTCGATGGCCAAAACAAGCCATTGGCACAGTCACTATGCGTCATGGGTGGGAAAAATAGCCCGTTCGCATGGTCACTAGGCCGAAGGCAAAACAGTCTGATGGCAAATTCGCTAGGCACCTTTGGTAGGAAAAACAACCAGTTGGGCACTTCAGTGGGCAAATTGACCCATTGGCATAGTCACTAGGTTCCCTCGGTGGCAAGAACAGCACGTTGGCATGGTCGCTAGGCACCTTCGGTAGGCAAAATAGCCCGTTGGGACAGTGGATAGGAACCTTTGATGGGAAAAACAGCGCGTTGGCACACCTTCAATGGAAAAACAGTTCATTGGCGTGGTTGCTAGGCACCATCGGTGAGTAAACAACCCATCGGGCTCCTTCAAAGTGTAAAATAGCCCTTCCACAGTCGCTAGGCACCTTCGGTAGGCAAAACAACCCATTGGCTCAGTCTCTAGGCACCTTCAGGGATTTATGTACGGTCATGTATAGTTGTGATTCTCACATCTGTTTATTACAACACCCATTTTAAGATTCAATATCAACCTTTGTTCCTTTTCTTGAGTAACATTAGAGTCATTTAGGGAATTGTTAAGCTTGTCTTCTATAGCTTGTGTTGGACATTAGGGTAAAAGTGGTGATTTGACTTCTGATGATAGAACGAGGGCTAGTCCATCAATAGGTTTTAGGTTTAAAAGAAGAAAAGATGTTGACAGATTATAGATAGGTTCTTTGAACATCGGGACCATTACAGGAAAGTCTTTAGAATTAGTGAAAATTTTAGACAAATATAAGATTCATATAGTGTGTGTCCAAGAGACAAGGTGGACGGGGGCTGAAGTAAAAGAGATTAATAGGTTCAAACTTTGGTATTCAGGTGTTAAAGACAATGGAAAGAGATATGTATCTTTGTTATCAAGGAACTCATACTTCATATTGTGGGGTTAAAAAGGACTAATGGCAGGATTATATCCTTAACGATTATGATTAAGGCTTTTGTTTTTCAATGTGGTGTGTACTTATACACCTCAAGTAGGGTTGGACGAACAACTTAAGCGTCAATTCTTAGAAGATCTAAATAAGTTGATTTAGCATATTCCCCTTAATGAGAGAGTTATTTTAGGAGGAGACTTTAATGGTCATACATGGGCAACCTATGATAGTTATTCATGGACACAAGGGGGTTTTAGGTATAGTGATAGGAACGATAACGAGACTACTTTGTTGGATCTCGTAGTAGCATTTGAGATGGTGATAGCCAACTTTTTTTTACAAAAACGAGGAGCACGTGATGACTTTTAAGAATAGAACCATGAAAACTCTAATTGATTACTTCCTTATAAGAAGGGATAATTGACCTAGATGTAAGGATTACCAGGTGATACGGAATGCTTACTTGTCAACTTAACATAGATTGTTGGTTTTTAATCTTATTATTAAGGGAAGAGAAGCCTTACGAGGTGT
>JAOTJB010012874.1:0-11268 GCA_027123815.1 Erythroxylum minutifolium | reverse complement strand
CATATTCCATACTAATTCAATTATCATACAACTTATATTAATACAAGCTATCAATATCAACATCATAACACATACTTAATGCCAATTCAATTATCATCAAACCTGTATTAATACATGCTATCGAGTTTAGAATTCCCTTACATGTTTAATTTCAAATTCTAACTTTAAAGAACAAGCCAATCATACGTGTATTGCCACAAATATGTAACATTTCATCTAAGATATATTTTGGGGCCTTACACTAACGGCTTCAACATTGTTTTCTTTTGGCTCGGGTCACAAAGGTCTAACCTTGGGATGACTTCCCCTTCCTTGCCCAACCATAGTATCACTTTAAAAGCAGAGAAAAAGACATTGTTTAATAAAATAGATCGGACTAAGCCTAGCTTATCCGATATCCCTTACACCCCAAGGAATATAGACAAGTACTCTCACCGAGGTCGAAATTATTTGACCATTAAGGACGTCAAGTTAATGCTCTGAGACTTAACTTCTCGACGAAAGACCATCGACACCCAGACTCAACTCCAAAGGCTCATGAATCTTTTGAAAATAGTAATAACACTTTTGAAAACATAAAAACCATGCTTTGATACCAATTTAATTGTCACGACCTAGAACCACATCAAGCACATGACAACCCCTGCATACCCAGGCTAAGGATACTCATGGTATCCTTAACCTGACTATAAAATCCTAACTGAATATTTTTAAAAACATTTGGGCAGCACAAAAGGTTCATACATTAGGTCATTTACAAACCATAAGATATTCAAAAGTTAATTTACAAAATTATAAAGCATATCAACATGATCATGAGCCACTATACAACAAAAGTACAAAACAGTGACTACCCACGTGTGATAATACCCCGAAAATGTCAAAATATTGCAGGATCTACTCAGAACTTCAAA
The DNA here is from genome assembly GCA_027123815.1 of Erythroxylum minutifolium. Lineage (NCBI taxonomy): Eukaryota > Viridiplantae > Streptophyta > Magnoliopsida > Malpighiales > Erythroxylaceae > Erythroxylum > Erythroxylum minutifolium. The sequence continues at coordinate 10,354 of JAOTJB010012874.1, read as the reverse complement.
CTCACCAAATTAACCTACATGGTTAGGAAGTGGAGGGGTGAGTACACTATGTACTCAGTGAGCAGGAAAAATATATATCATAAACAGAACCTGATATACAACAAAATGGTCTAAATAATCGAAGGACAGTTTTACACATCTAACACGCATATAACCACTTATGAAGCGAATATGCATGACATAAAAACACATAAACCTAGTCTATGACTCATGCCATACTAGTTAGGAACTACATAGGCCTATCCTATTAATCACTCATTTAGTGAACATAGGTTCTAGTTTTAGTACACATGAGCAGAAAAGCATCACATGTAAAAATCAAAACTTGTTAAGATTCCAAATCTCATAATAAGCCAAAATAATTATATTTGTCACCACTAATCGGCCAAATTTGTGTTCACACCCACTAAATCCCGGTGTTGGCTAGACTTTCATCTATGGTGAGTCTAGACTACAGTTGACAAGAGTGTCATGACCCTAAATGATGACTTCGTCGGTGACTAGACCTCTAGTTATGCAGTCACCCATGAGTCCTGTAGATTGATGTCGTTACAAGGACTCGACTTTTATTTACTAGCGTCAAGGGTACAAGGTTCATTTAATCTATTGTGCCCAGCACACGATTGGCCAATCGTCTCCTCACCAATCACAAAAAATCGTATACAAATATTAAGTACAAAAAAATCAAATAAGGTACCATGCCTTTATTTATCGGTCCAATTGATAACATGGAATCCTTCCATGGCTTTAAGCCAAAAGAGAACACATACATGCAGCATACATGACTCGGTTATGTAGTTTCAAAATGTTATTTCATATAGTTAAAGTTATCTTTTGTATTCTAATTGCAAAGTTATTCAAAAAAGTAGTTTCTGAAAAATAAAACATTGTCCTTTGCACTTCAAGTGTAGGTTTGTTGAAAACAATATCATTCCTCAAAATATGAAATAAAAACATTAGTTTCACTCCAAGTGTAAAGACTTATTCAAAACAATGTCATTTATTAAATACATAAGTATACTAGCATCAATTTGAGAATCAATTTTACTGTGAATTAATTTTACTGTGAATTACCTAGGTCCACAATTAACATACAAGTCATTATACATGTCTTAGGATGTCCTAATCCCATTTGAGAGATATGTTTTCCCCAACTCACCTAAAAAGAAGATGTACACTCCTTTGACTTCAACAATCCTCGGTAAAAGCTCCTTGATTCACCGCTCCACATTTATACATACAAATGCAATATATTTACTACTTAACATATATCTCATATTTATACACCATCACATAGGTGTATAAAACACAATATCGTAATTTTTAAGCCATAGGATTCAGCCATGAAGCTTCTCACATAGTTACTTCTCTTATTATTCACAAAAGCTTTCTTTCGCATTTTCTGAGGCATTTAATGCCTTTGATCCAATACTTACACATTTCAAAGCATAATTAAGCACCTTTTTATCCAAGCACATTAGGCCACTTCTTATCAATCTAAGTAAAAATTCAAGTTCACTTTAAGTATATATGAAAGCCTCTTTCCAATGCATACCATTAAAATCCTTAAATCCCAAGCCAAATTCACTTAGGTATTTTATCAAATACCTAAAGGCATAAACTTGAAAGCCTACTTCTAATGTATTTCTGCCTCATTTTTCATCATCAATTCACATTATACATATACAATTAACATCATAGAATTCATTTAAACCATCAATTTCAAAAGATATTCAAATTTTTGCCAACTTTCACCAAAGAGAGGGCATTTTAGTTTTGACTTAAAGAAACTCATCCATTACTCATGTCATTCATCTAAACCATGTCTCATGCATAGTCAAGCTTGGAGAATAGCATAGCTTAACACCAAACTCAAAATCATAATGTAGAGAGAGATAAGACAAATTTTACCTAAACTTTCCTTTGTTGATATCTTAAAATCTTTTAAGAATTTCTCAAATCTAATGATATATTTGAGTTCCTTGACCCCAAATTAACTTAGATCACCTTAGTTTGGGTTAGAGAGTCAAAAGAATGGTGGAAATTTGATGATGACCGAAAATTTTTCTTCTTCTCCTATCTTCTCCTCTTTTTTAATTAAAAACAAAGTGTTTTTAATGTTTTACGATGGGATGCACGAACACACAAGGAGAAGAGTCTAGATTTTTACTCTTCTTTAACCAAACATGGTGAATTTACCTTTTTGCCCTTAGTTTATATGAAATTATTATTATACCCTTTCAAACTTTTCCTAAATTTGCAATTAAGCCTAAAATTTGAGAACGACCAACGCTTTTATTTTCATTTTGGTCCCCAAAATTTTAAACATTGTAATTAAGCCCCTTAGCCTTCTAAAATTATACATTGGTCCTCCAAGAATTGAAAAATTACATTTAAGTTCCTTAACTTTTAACTGGTTGTAAATAAGGCCCTTGAGGGCTGTGGCCAGATGATTAAGAGCGGGGCTTGGCGTACGCTAGGTCCCAGGTTCTATTTCATGTCGTGTTGCTGCAGTCCTCGTAAGAGCCTGGGGCAGTCGGGGGTTTTATCTGCTGGGGGTGTTGCTTTGTTAGGCCCTTCACTGGGGGTGTTGCTCATTAGGCCCATTGCACACGAGGTGTTGCCCGCTGGGCCCCCTAGTGGAGTTTCCCTCATACTAAAAAAAAAGGTTATAAATAAGCTCTTTTGTACATCAACTTTTCAAATTAAGCTTTCTAAGTGTCCAATAAGTCTGTAAATCATGTCTAATCACCTCTAAGGCATTAGAACACATTTAACTCGGCCACCATAGCCATATCAATCCAATGGACTCAGTTTTACACACTTAGAAGCTTATATGTCAAAAATCTCTAAGATTTCGCATAGCGATGAGCTCTAAGTTCATATAAAGGCATATAGCATTATATATCACTGACATAGATATCGAAAGGTTCAAATATATTTTTGCACTCATATATAACCATGTTTATATCAATATACAATAGTATCTCCAAGTATAGAACAATACAAAAGGGCTCAAAAAATTCAATGTTACACTCAGTCTCTCAAAATCCCAGACTCCCATTCTGCAATATTATTTCATGATTTTTATCCCGAATTTTTGTAAATTGTATCATTTAAAAATTTTGGATAATAATTTTTAAGTTATGTTATTAATTACTGAATTTTTTCTTATCATTAATTAATTGATTAATTATAATATTTTTCTTTCATTTTCTATAATCTTATCCTCCTTCATTAATGAATTTAGTTTCATATTATTCATTTTATCAATATATATTGCTTAGGCGGGAATTTGGGTCTGTTTGGTTTGGTTTTTTTATTCACTATAAAATCTCAATTTTATTAATCAATTGAATTTTGTAACTTTAATTAATTGAATTGATCACTTTACTTATACAATTTTTCTTTTATTTCCTATAATCATATCCTCTTCATTAATGAATTTGGATTCATCTTATTCATTTTATCAATATATATTCATTTTATATATTCATTCATTATAAAATCTCAATTTTTATTAATCAATTTAAATTCGTAACTTTAATTAATTGAATTGATCTCTTTAATTATAATATTTTTCTTTCATTTCCTATAATCCTATCATTTTTTATTAATGAATTTGATTTCGTCTTATTTATTTTATCAATATATGTATGTTTAATATATTCATTTATTATAAAATCTCAATTTTTATTAATCAATTAAAATTTGTAATTTCAATTAATTCAATTGATCACTTTAACTATAATCTCTTTTCATTTCATATAATCATATCCTTCTTTATTAACGAATTTTGTGTTATCTTATTTATTTTATCAATATATGTAGATTTTATATATTTATTCATTATAAAATCTCAGTTTTTATTAACCAATTGAAATTCGTATCTTTAATTAATTTAATTTCTCATTATATATTTTTTAAATAAACTTTATTAAAATTTTAAATAAATAAAATAAATAAAAATTTTGGGCCAATCCGAGCTCGATCAAACTTTAGGCCCCAGGTCTTAGGCCCAATTGGGTTAGGGGTCGGGCTCAATCTTTCTGGTGTACCTGGCTTGAGCTCAACCCAACCCACATCCCTATGTGCCAACATTATATGCAATTCCTTCTTAAGGAAACTAAAGACAACCAATTGCATAATCACAAGAAAAACAATTATTTAAGGTGATGAGCTAAGAAAGATACAAATAAAGAAACTTATGGAAAGAAGATAGAATCAATGTATAGTAGTTCAGTCCTTCTAAAACCTACACGTAATCTAACTTGTTAGAGAGTTGAAGCCAAATTAGCACCACATGGTTGAAGTTGTCAAAACTTCTTCCCAATATTCTCGGAGTTTCCAGTAGTTCTAGTATAAATCTTTATCAATTTATTTCAATTTTCCGTTTCATTTCTGTTCCTTAAATCTCGATTGTAGTTGCTGAATTTTAGATTGCATTTGTTTGTTCATTGATTATTTGTAGCCCACCTACAAATCAATAGAGTATAGAGACTTAAAATCCAATTTCCATGAGTGGGAGGGATTCCTAAGGAAGAGATTTCCTAATTCTAAGAAGAAACTAGTTAGAGATTGAGTTTTTTCTTCACTTGTACTTACGCCGTATTGGTATCAGAGCCCACTTCGATCTGAGCATCTCCTATATGCCTAGAACTAGGAGTGGTCTAGTCTATAATTCAATGGAAAGTAACTCCAATATTCCCAACACCCAGAGCACCAATATAAACCAAAACTTACAACATCAGATGGAGTAGATTTCAATTACACTAGAGGCAATAATAAGGCGATTGGATGCTATGGATGAAAGGAGGAACTGAGAAGGGTCACGCAGACCTTGTCATCAAAGACACCACCAGAAGGAAGATTGGATCCACGACAGTGATTTGGGGGACGCGGAGGTGCAGATGGGTGGGAGACGAGGAAGGGAACGAAGATACATGCATAAAAGAGAACGTTATCATCAAGATCAGATAGATCACTTACAAGGAATTCACCGAGAACCCACGGATGATATGACCAAACGAATGAAGGTAGATGTCCTTAATTTCCTGGGCAAGCTTGATTATGATGTGTTCCATGAATGGTTTATAGCTATTGAAGATTATTTGAATGGTTTTTTGTGTCAAAAAAGCAGAAGGGGGAGAATCAACTTCGCCGTACTCGACAAGAACATGTGTTAGAATGGGGGGAGATGAAAGAACGTCTTCGAACAAAATATTTGTCGCTTAATTATGAACAAATTGTTTAAGAAGATATGTTGCAGCTGAAACAAGGGGTGAGATCCTTCATTGATTAATACATCGAAAGATTCTATGAACTTATAGTAAGAAGCAAAGTGGTGGAGACTAAGGCACAATCATTGGCACAATACTTGAATGGGCTAAAACCTAAGATCCTTAAAGACATGTTGACAGCTTAGGTTTATAATGTTAATGAGGCTTATTAGTTGGCTCTCTAACTAAAAAGGTAGCCTAGTTCTTTAAGTTTCAAAAGACATCAATTTTTTGATGCAAGATATACTAATCCTGTAGCAGCTTCTAGCACAAAGACAGTGCCACCGATGGACCAAACAAAACACGGGGCTACGGGAGATTTAAAGGTAAAGGCGTTTGGTGAAGGCCCACAATGCTACAAATGTAAAGGTTTTGGCCATATCGCTATTGTTTGTCCCACACGTGATAGAAAAATTACCTACATTTGTGAGAAAGATTTAGTATTTATTCAAAGGGATAAAGAGGAAGATAACATACATGAAAGCATTAAACCAGATTGTGACGAAGAGCATTTGCAAGCTATAAACCTCCCTAATTGTGTAATTTAGAGGGTGCCAACTCGAAACAAGGCCAATTTAGAAGCCAATGACCACAAGTGGAGATGGACCAACATTTTTCACACCAGATTTGAGCAGGATGGCAAAGTGTTGAATGTGATCATCGACAATGGCATTGGCATAAATCTTATTTCAGAGGAGGTGGCTAATCGGTTAAATTTGAAGCAAGAGGTTCATCCAACTCCCTATCGGGTTAGCTGGATAGATGATTCCAATTCACTTCCAGTTAAGTATCGTTACCTTGTCAAGCTTTCATTGGGCAAGAGATACACGAACGAAGTTTGCTGTGACATGATCCCTATGATAGTGTGTCACTTGCTATTAGGATGACCGTGGATGTATGATCGGCGTACAAGCTATGATGGATATGAGAATACCTATTCCTTCATTTTTTATAATAAGAAGATTGTGCTTGAGCCTCTTCCTATTACTGAATTTGAGGCTCTGAAGCAAGAAGTCCCAATCCTCACATTGCATCAGTTCATTAGAGTTGTTCGGGAGGAAAATGTAGTGATAATGTTACTGGGATGAGCTACTAAGGAATTTGATGGATAAATACCAGCTGAACTTACCGAGATGCTTGAAGAGTATAAGGATTTAATGTTGGAAGAATTACCCAATAGTTTACTACCTCTTCGTGATATTCAACATGCAACTGATATCATACCTGGTTCCACTTTGCCTAATTTACCATATTACAGGAAGAGTCCTACTGAAAATGATGAACTACAACAACAAGTGCAAGATTTGTTGAGTGAAAGACTAATTCGTGAAAGCTTGAGCCCCTGTGTTGTGCCCATTCTGCTCACACCAAAGTAGGATGGAAGCTAGCGTTTGTGTGTTGATAGCCAATCAGTTAATAAGATTACTGTTAAATATTGCTTTCCTATCCCACACCTTGATGACATGCTGCATTTGTTATGAGGAGCCACTGTCTTCATAAAGCTCGACCTCAAAAGTTGTTACCACCAAATCCATCTTTGACCTGGTGTTGAGTGCAAAATAGCGTTCTAAACAAAAGATGGACTATACGAATGGCTTGCGATGCCCTTCGGACTTGCCAATGCACCCAGCACGTTTATGCGTGTGATGACACAAGTACTCAAGCCTTTTTTGGGAAAATTTGCTGTGGTGTACTTCGATGATATTCTCATCTTCAGTCATTCGAGGGAGGTTCGTTTAACACATCTTCGCCAAGCGTTTATATCAACCATCGTAAGTGTTCTTTTCTGAAACCTCAAGTTAATTTTTTGGGTTTTATAATCTAACATAGAGGAGTAGAAGCAGACCACTCGAAAGTACAAGCAATTGTTGACTGGCCAACACCTCACTTTTTTTTATGCAAGGAGTTTTCATAGATTGGAAACATTTTATAGAAGGTTTATTCGCAATTTTAGTACCATTAAATGTTCAATAATGGAATGTTTGAAATCAAAGACTTTCACGTGGACTCCTATAGCAGCAAAGGCATTCTTAGAGATCAAAGAAAAGATATCCACAACTCTTGTTCTTTGATTACCCAACTTTGATAAAAATTTTAAATTTTCCTATGATGCTTTTTATGTCATAATTGGGGGAGTTCTCAGCCAAGAAGGGCACCTGATAGCATTTTTTTGTTAGAAACTCATTGACGCCAGGAAGAGGTACTCAGCTTATGACATGGAATTCTATGCACTGGTTCAGACTTTGAAACATTAGAGGTCTTACTTGATTCACCGTAAGTTCATACTCTTCACCGACTATGACTCTCTCAGGCACCTTCAGTCTTAAACCTGATTGAGCACGAAGCACTCTTAATAGTTCAATTATCTACGGCAATTTGACTTAAACAGCAATTTGACTTCAGCATTAAGCACAAGGCTGGGAGGTTGAATAAAGTAGTAGATGCTCTTAGCCAAAAGTTGCAATTATTCTCTATGTTCTGCATCAATAGCACTGGTTTTGGGTCACTGAAGGCACAGTATGCAACTTATCCTGATTTTAAAGAAGTATAGAGAAAGTTAGAAAGTGATCTGAGAATAGTGAGTAATAATTTTTACAAAAGGAATGGATATCTTACAAAACAGGCTCGCATTTACATACCGACCAGATTGATGAGGGAGTTTATTATCAATAAATTGCACAGCGGAGGATTACCAGGGCACTTTAGCTATGATAAGACTTTTGCAATGGTCATCGATCAGTTTTATTATCCCAGGATGCACCATGATGTGCATACAATCATTGATCGTTGCCGCTTATGTCAAGTTAACAAGGGAACAAAATACTGGATTATATACGCCCTTGCTCATACCGCATCAGCCGTAGGATGACATAAGTATGGAATTTGTATTGGGGCTTCCTCGCACACCTCGAGGTAATGACTTGATTATGGTAGTGGTCGATCGCTTTTTCAAAATGGCACATTTTTGCCATGTTGAAAAACTTTTGATTCTTCACAAATGGCTGCTCTTTTTTTTAAAAGAAATTGTCCAATTACATGGTCTCCCTTTGACGATAGTTTTGAACCGCGATGTCAAGTTTGTCAATTATTTCTTAAATACATTGTGGGCAAAAATCAAAACTAAATTATCCTTCTCTAAGGCCTTCCATCCATAGACTAATGGCCAGACTGAAGTTACGAACTGTAGTTTGGGCAATTTATTATGTTGTTTGATTCAGGATCATACATCATGCCAGGATTTGATTTTGCCCTAAGCTGAGTTTGCATAAAAACAGCTTTGTCAATCGTACCATAGGCAAAGCACCGTTTGAGATAGTCTATGGAGCCCTCCCGAGAACACCACTAGATGTTAGCTCTCTGCCCATGCTAACTCGTCTTAGTGACGGAGCTCTAAATTTCTCAAACTATATAACCAGTTTGCAAGAAGAAGAATGACAACAGATAGCTATGCAAACGGATGGATATACTGCATGAGTCAATAAGGGACGACAGGATAAACAATTTGTTGAAGGAGATATGGTTCTAATATAATTGCATCCGAAATGCTTTCCACCTGGCAGTTAAAACAAACTTCATGCTCGACAAGCTGGACCTTTCCTTGCTCAAAAAAGCTCAGTAGCAATGCATATGTTATTGATTTACCTGACGGATACAACATTAGTCCCATCTTGAATATGGAAGATTTAACAGAGTTCAAAGGAGTAGAAGCACTAGCAATACCATTTGTAGAGCCTAATGTTTGTATCCCCCCTACCATGCTGCCACAAGAAAGCATTGATACGATGCTCGATCATCAATTCATGTCTACTCAACGAGGAGGATATCATAAGCTTCTCGTTCGCCGGTAGAACAAGCCATCCTCTGAAGTTGTGTGGTTGCATTCTGATGAGATAATCCGCATCAACCCTGTTGTCTTAGATGAATATCTACAGTGAACTTGCCGGAGGCAAGTTCTTCAGGGAGGGACAAAGTTGATGTCAAATCTGCACCACATGGTTGAAGTTGTCAAAACTTCTTCCTAATATTCCTGGAGTTTCCAGTAGTTCTAGTATTAATCTTTATCAATTTATTTCAAATGAAATAGAAATTTGAAATAAATTGATAAAGATTTATACTAGAACTACTGGAAATTCCAGGAATATTGGGAAGAAGTTTTGACAACTTCAACCACGTGGTACTGATTTGGCATCAAGAGTTTAATTTACTATCAAGCTTTTTTAGTAGGATAAGAATAAATCGTTATGGAGATTCTCAACAGTGTTAATTCAAGAAGGTTCATGTCTTTTATTTTGATGACAACGAACTATTTAAGTACCAATGGTCATGACGTTCTTAAGTTATATCAATTTTCAAAAACTAAATAAAAGAGAACCATCCTTATTGGATCTTTTATCATGAAGCTTAATTTTTACTATTTCAAGATATTTATATTTACAGAGATGTCAATACATTTCATAAACATTTATGAGTTTATAATGAGTTGGTTCTCTATGAACTTTATAGACAATCTGTTTGAAATATCTAGGTGGCATCATAGCATATATTTTATAAAAAAAGATAAATGAGCTTAGATTAAGGATAATAGACTTATAAGAGACAACCCAGAAGTAGTAACCAACCAAACTTCATGGCAAGTCCCGTGCTTTATAATATTCAAGAACATATGAATAATTCCAATCTTATTTAATGAAATTCTCATTGAATTGACCTAGATCAAGGTAGTATTAGGATTGAATTACTTGTCACAACTCTATTAGTCTAAGTAGTACTAATAAGGTGAAGAAGGAGCTTAAATGGAGTATGTAGTGAAAGATGGATTTTATAGAGAGACACCCTTTGATAAATTGATGTTCATGAACTTCGATATTGCTAAGGTTTGTGAACTTAATTTTGAAGTGTGAAGTAAATTGAGAGTTATTTTGGGACTTTCTCTTTGTAACACCCCACTCCCGCTGGATCCGAACCTGATATCGATGGTGATACCCGAATCCGTGCCCTGCGAGAATGGCGTGTCACGTCACTTACCATTTAAAAACTCGGTATACTTTTTTTTGAATTTAAAACTCTTATCAATG
>JAOTJB010012859.1:0-11268 GCA_027123815.1 Erythroxylum minutifolium | reverse complement strand
CACTTAAAACACAATTAATTCACAAACTAACACAATTATAACCTAAACACCTACTAAATGATTGAATTAATAGCCAACCATATATCAAACTAAGCCTTAAAACATGATGCAATTTACACTTATCATTTTCCCTCCAAGCTTTTTTAACTGTATAGAGCATCTACCTATGCATTTAGCATACAAGGCTAAACTTGCAGGTCCCGCTCAATATCGATGGATGTATCTGTTTGAGAGGTAATTATAGTAAATATTTAAATTGAAATAATAACATGTTTTAATAATAGAATTGTAATAACCCTATTCGCTAATATAGGTATTTGCATCATTTGAAGAAAAATGTAAAAAACAAGGCTAGAGTTAAAGGTTCGATATGTAATGATTATTTAGTGGATGAAGCATGTACATTTTGTTCACATTATTTTAAGCCACATTTGCACATAAGAGAAAGAAAAGTTCCTTATAATGACGATGGGGGAGGAACGGGTGATGCTAATGGTAACTTATCCATTTTCGTATATCCTAGATGAACATATGGATGTTCAATAAGAAGAATGTGAATAGAGGAAGAGATAGAGGCTACCTATGGTTACATTTTATTGAACTATCAAGAGGTTCAACCTTTTATACAGTAAGTTAAAGTTGATTTTGAAATTGATTATTTGGGTTTAAAAATTTAGTGTAATTCAAAACTGAAATACATAATAATGTTTTTAGATTTCACGAGGAATGGTTACACGAGCCAATGCCCAAGAAAACATAGGATGATATCAATAAAGAAGTTGGAAGACACTTTCCTCGATGGTTTAAGAAATATGTAAGTTTTCACTTACAATTATTGAAATGATTGAATTAAAGTGTTCAAATGACATTATACTATTTAATATGATCATTTCTATTGTATACGCCTTAGAAAATCCAATAGAGAACAAGTTTATATGTGATCTTGCGAAAGGAACTTTGCAAACTATTAAATCATATCCAGTGTATTTTGTTAATGGATACAAATATCATACAGAATATCATAGTCATAGCATTGAAACAGTAAATAGTGGGGTTTGCATATAGGGAGAATTGATGGATTACTATGGTAAAATTATTGAAATACTTGAAATTGAGTACCCTACACTGCCAATAAAGTAAAGTGTGGTATTTAGGTGTAACTATTTTTATCCAACTCCTAATATTGGTGCAAAAGTGCATAGTCAATATAATCTAGTTGAAATTAACCAGTGAAGAAGATTTAGACAATTTAAACCTTTCGTGTTGGCAATGCAAGCGATCTAAGTGTATTATGTCCCTTTTCTTAGCTTTCGATGAGATAAGTCAGATTGGCTGGCCATTTTCAAATTTAAACCTAGAGGTATTTTTGAATCTCATAGAAAAGGAGAACATAGAATTGAAAGTGAAGTGCTTTAAGAAAATGTTTATGAAATAAATAAATCTGTTACATATGAGGAGAATGAACCTTTGAATGATCCAAATAATGAATATATTGAAATTTCATCTAGAAAGGACGAGGAGGGCAAGAGATCCGAAGAGGAGCCTAAATTTGATTCTAATTCTTCAAAAAAAAGATGATGATTTTGGTTTATAATTAAGTGTTGATAGTGATTAATTTGTATTTGTAATAGAATATTATATTCAATAAATCAATTATTGAATCAACAATATATTGTTATATATTGAATTGAAATTGTTATATTTCCGGAATATTCAATAAAATATGAATTTCAGGTTAAAATATGCCACCAAAGAGAAAACATGATATGATGCAACCAAGGTTTGTACCATGATTTGGAGCCAATTACTTTCTTGGTGAAGCATCACATTCTACAGCTGCAATAAAATTAGATGTTGTACCTCCAACTACTACATATGCAAATGAGGCATCACCTTCTGCATTTGCTGCTACACCATCTAATAACTTTATACTATCTACCACCCCTATACCGACAGAGATATTAGGGGTAAACGTTGCAGATGAAGGAGGTGACCTCTGGCCTGGAGCTAAGGGAGTTAATGGAAGAACTTATATCAAAATTGTAACAATTTGTAAATGAAAATTCATAAAACATCATATGTTTATAATTAAGTTATAGGTTTAAATTTAAAAATGATATATATTGTTTTCATATTAGGTTGATTTTGTCTAGACCGTGCTCAAGAAACATGACTTCAAGTTCAAGGAGAAGATTGATCTTGAGGGTTATATATGAAAGAATATCTCTTAGACGACAAAGGATTTTTATTATCAAGAGTTTGAGTACAAAATATATATATATATATTTTTATTTTAGTAATTAATTTTTATACATTAACTACATAAATATTGTATGTTACAAGTACTTACCATATGTTATTCCTATTTTTCAGAAAGAATTTTTAGGATTCTGAATTTGATGCAGTTATTTATAAAGTATGGAAGAGATGAGCTCGTACACGTTATAGAGATTTTATTAGTGAAATACATAAGATTGGTGTACGATCTCCTTATATTTCTAAAGAAATATGGAGTCATCGGAAGTAATATTGGACATCACTCGAGGCAATGTCCATTCTAGAACGTAATTCTACCAATAAACGTGGAGGCCCGAGAGGAGAGAGTCTTCCCATACACATTGGAGAATCTGTTACCCACCACGAGCATGCAGAGAAACTTGTAAGTATCTACACTTTACACTTATATTCTAATTTTTTACTTTGATGTATTCCAATTTAATTTGATGTGTGAATTTGGGAATGAAAATATGTGTATTATGGAGAATGATAATGTTATAAATGATTGGTGTCATATATGGTTATGTTATTGAATTACTTTCTTTGTTCAACGAGAGGTAAATATCATAAAAAGAGAGGAAATTTTGCCAAAATTTTTTAAGTTGTAGTTCACTTATAATATTTTATTTTGATGCAGGAAAAGTCTATGGATAGGAAGCCTACACCCTGCCACCTCTTTTTGCACACTTATACTAAGAAGTATGATGATGTGACATTTGTCAACACCAAATATAGAGAACTAAATGTATGTGAAATTTATGCTTTAATATTAATTCTTAATAATTATCACTTATTAACATAAACATTGCCTTCTAATAGGATCAATATAAGAAAGCATTCAACGACAGTCCCAGTAGTCTGAAAATGTTGATGAGAGTCAAACATATCTTCATGCTGTGGGTAGTAGGGACCATCGTGGAAGGATCTTCGACTTAGGTTCTTTTGCAAACAAATGTTTTTTGCAATCCTTCACATCCAGTAGAGCAGTATCTAGTAGGTGGTTCATATTCAATGAAGTCCATGAGTTTCAAAGCACAGTATAAGCACTAGTAACTAGGTTGCAATAGTCGATGGAGCACATAGCCTAGCTTTGTAATGAGATGAATGAGTTGAAAGAAAAGGGCAACACCTCATCGCAACATTAGAGCATTCGCATTCGCCAAATAAATAACATAGTTGAAGTCATTTAGTATGAATTAAATACTTATTATTGTAGATAATAAATTTTTATTATCAATTAAGATAATTTTTATTTTATATCATCAATCAACTTTTTTAAAAAAAAAATTAAAATTAAACTAATAACTCAATAAATTATACATCAATCTAAGGTTATAAAATAAAATTAAATGTAGGGAAAATATTAAAAAACAATATCAGTAAATTTACCAATGAACCAACAAAATCTATTGGTAAAATACAATGAATTTACCGATGGACAACTAAGATCTATTGGTAAAATTAGTCGTGAATTTACTAACAGATTTATGGATAGAGGGACTTTGTTTGTCGCTACATTTACCAATCGAGACTAACCTTCCGTCATTAAATTTATAGACAACATAAAAATTATCGTCGCTAAATATAACGACGAAATAGAAAATAATCGACGGTAACTTAGTGATGGAAAATTTGAACTTCGTTGCCAATTATTACCTACGACCGTTTCTTTGATGACTCATTCTGTCAGTAAATTCCATCACTAACGTAGCTTACTGATGGAAAACCTTCACATTCTGTCGGTAATTTTTGTCGCTAAACCCCATTTTTCTTTTAGTGAATTATAGTCTCAATATGCATAATAAAAGAAAGTTCTAGAATCATTCAACTATGCATGATAACACGCATCAAAGAATAAAAAAAGACTAAAATTTTGAAAGTTTTGCTCTTAGATTCAAAATCTCACAAAAAAGATAGGTTTATGTGTATAAATAGTATGCAATTTTTTTCAACTTGACTATTTTAACAATATGACTTATAAAAACAACTTTATTCTAACTATCATTCTTTTTCATATTAATTCAAATCAATATTCAATAATGAAGTAAAGTACTAGTGGACATATTTCAAATAAGTCAAGATAAGATATTTGTTCATAAAATTTAATATCCAATATTATAATAAGCTTAATAAAATCATCAAATTCATTAACGCCTTCCCCACTACTAAAGTTGTACATTGTCCTGAATATATAAAGTATTAGCATATAAAATAAGTGAGAAATGTTTGGTACTTTCTTAAGTAAGACAATTTCCCTATTATGATCCATCCAATATTATACTAACATCTATGAAAACATAAACGAGAAAGGGATACAAAACATAAAAAGAAAATAAAATAACAAAAAATTAGGAAATAGAAATATGAAAATAACATAACAAGAATACATCCTAATTCTTGGGCTGCTTGTTAAGTACCGATTGGTTAACGTTTTTAGTTCGACGTACCTTTTATGCTCATGGTGGCTTATATAATTATGATATAGTAACCTTACTATGGGGCTTATGACGTATAAGTAAGCTACCTTTTGACTCTTAATGACACACTTCTCTTTCGATTTATTCCGTTGAATTTGAAAAGGTTCCAGCAGACCTTTGATTCTAGAATCCTACAAAACATCTTGATAAGACTCATTAGCTTCAAATATATCTATAAATTTAAGAGAGTGATTTTTAACATTAGAATTTCTAAGAATGACCTCTTCATCCTTGCCCTTAATGTTAATATGCCTTTATCAACATTTATAATTAACTTAATAGTTTCCAGAAAGGGTCGTATAAGGACTATAGGTACTTTCATATCCTCAACTATATCAAAAATTAGGAAATCAGTAGGGAATACAAACTTATCAACCTAGACTGGTAAGTCTTCTATAATTCTGCTAGGACATTTTACTAATCTATCAGCTAATTGCACATATATCCTAGTTAGTTCAAGTTCTCCTATTCCTAATTTTTCAAATAAATAAAAATGCATCATGTTTACACCGGCCCTAGGTCGGCTAAACCCTTATCTACTTTTAAACTACCTATTTTACAAGGAATATAAAAAACTCCCTGAGTTTGGTTACTTCTTCGATAGCTTAATCTTCTTATTGGAGCTTTACTTGCTCAACATAGTAGTCTCTAACTTTAGGATGATAAATTTGTTATGCAGTCTCGACTATATAAGAGCAAGATGACAATTGTTTGAACCTTTATTCCACTAACTATATAGATATATGTAAATGGTCAATACTTTAAATTGATTAGTTCACCATCTTGAGTTGTGGAGGAAAATAAGCATTAGAATACCAAGGTAGAGGTAAGGATTAGGAGATAGCATCTACTTCATGGTAGCGTGTCATAACATTACACAAAATAACTTGACCTACAGTGGTGAGTCTAGGTTGATCCCCAAGAGATTAAATCCAATTATTTTCCTAAATTATACATATATGTAAAACAAAGGGGTTTGGTTCAATGCAAATTAAAAAACAAAGTAAAAATGAATATATAGAAGCAACTCAAATTAAACAATAGAAAAGTGATAAAATTGATGAATGGTTTGAAATTCAGTTTTTCGGTTTAATCTCGACCTACACACAATTTCACATACGTCATTGCATTATCGTCTTCTAACTTTAGACTATTGATCGTGAATTAACAATAGGCTTTGCTAATCCCAATTTTTCTTTAAGCCGTAGTTAATCAAGAAGAGCTCATTAATTAATCCTAACTATCAGATAACTTAGAATAAATTCTCTAAGTTTAATCATATAGCCGCTTTACAAGTGAGAAAAACATATCAATCTAAGCAATAATCACATAAGCTCAGATTATTTAACCTAGGTTATGTTATCCCTAATGATATAATACCATTAGTTGCCACAAATGAATTCAAATATTACTATTATACATTGTATTCAAAGTTCTAGCAATGGGTTCTCATGAAAAACAATCTAATAGAGCATTAAAATCATTCTTACACAATAACCAATCAATAAATAAAAGATAACGTACGCAAACAATCGAAAAAGAGGGAAAGAACACGATACACAAAGAAGATATGCTTAAATGCAATCCTTGGCATTGACTTCATGAACCAGCACTGGGAACATTAGCCCTCCATTTTCTCTATCAATCTCCAAGAAAGAGCCATGATTCACCTCTTGAGATGACAAAACTTGAAGAAAAAATGAAGAAAATTGCTTCTGTCGAAGTCTGTCTTCTGCTGTCACAAAATAATGCCTTTATAATAAAAAACTAGGTTACAAGAGGGATAAGTGGTATGTGTGTGAGTATATGTCATGGGTGTGACATAGGTCTCATGCCCATGACAATTTTTGTCGTGGCCATAAGACACCTCTTATGCCATAACAATGTATATCTTCATTGCTTTTGATATTTTCTTATCTCTTCTCATTCTAACCCTTCTCCTTCTTGCTCCATGAACTCAATTGAGTGTAAATCTCAAAAAGATGGCTCAACAAGTATGTTTTCGTCTCACTTTAGTTGTAAACTAAAGTGGGTATCTTAAGCATTTTAAAGCATTAATCTATGTGTCAAGAATTAAATGTATCAACAATTAAGCACATATCAAGATCTTAGGAATATGAACGTAGCTTGTATAGTCAAAAAAATTAGGTTCAAGGTTCGGATGATGAGGAATTGAAAATAAGGATTACCTTTTCTGTTAAGGATTTTGAAAATCTAAAACCTGAGATGGTGATCTATTGATGAGATAAATTGCAAATTTTAGTACCTCTCCTCAATAAAAATAAGGCATGTTCATCCCAAAGAGAGAAGCACAGACCACTTCTAATATTTGTCTATCCCTCGTTTCTGCTAAGCCACTCTTTTGTGGAGTATAAGTGCATGAGGTCTGATGCTAAATCCCAAGCTAACTCAAAAAATTTCCAAGAGTGGCATCCGTAAATTCCATGGAGTTATTCGTTTGCCACACCTAAATTGGTTTTTGATATTGAGTGCTCACCATGTTGTGAAATTCTCGAAATGCTATACAAACATCACTTTTTTTTAATTAGTGATATCCAAGTCATACGTGTACATTCATCAATGAATGTAACAAAGTATTTAGCCTTAAACAATGAAGCAATTTTTGTAGGTCCCCATACATTTGAATATATAATAGTAAATGACTCAAAACTTTTATTTAAACTAGGAAAATTAGGAACACGATGGCTTGTTGCAAGTCCATAAACATTGTAATAAAAATTTGAATCATGTAGGTTTGGTAAAAGTTGCGGTTATGATTTTCTAAGATATCCAAAATAAAGATAACTCAACCGTTGATGCTCTAACTATACATTTGCTCAAGCTTTTTCTTAACCATTAACTTGATATGCATGACCGAATTTTTATCCTTCATTTTTTGTTAAGTTCAATTAGTTTAGTTTGCCTCGTTTAAAACCATAACCAAGAGTCTTCTAGTTCAAAATATCCTGAAAAAAGCAAAATGGAGTCCAAAAAGTTACAGTACATTCTTAAGCTGAATTAATTTGTCTAACAGACAGGAGATTATACTCAAGAGATGGCATGACTAAGACTGAATTTAATGTAAGAGAATTCCTTTCCTAATAATAGAGCACATACTATCTTTAGTTGTGGAAACAATGGATTGAGGGTATGGGTTGATAGACTTTAATTATCTAGAATCTCTAATCATATGATCATATGCACCTGTATCAATAATCTAGGTATTTTTCCCGGAAGTTGTAGAGAAACCATTTGCCTTACCCACAATACAATAAGTAGTATTTTCCATAGCCACTAACGTTTCCTCTCCTTTAGATTCCACTTCGTTCATAGTTACCACTATAGCCCAACAGATTTTCTTTGTTGTTTTTTAAAAAAATCCCACTAGTCATGATAACCAATAATTTCCTAACAGTGTTGCTTTAAATGATCTAAGTCACCATAATAATCATATACAAAATTGTTAGACTTTCTAGTGGGTTGATTTTTTCAATTCTTTCCTGAGCCAAATGATGATCCTTGTCAGTTTTGATTAGCCAACAACACTGATTGTTTACAGATTAAGCAATATCCTCCCATTGTCTATTTTTGTTGATCTTCTATCCTTACATATGCATATGTGCTCCCCAAGTCAAGTTTTGGGTCTTTGAGTAAGATCTCTCTGCAAACCTGATCAAATTTAGAATCAAGTCCACTGAGGAAAATATGAACATGAGGCCTAGCCATCATTGAATGTAATTGGACTACCCCTTCAACATTCCGTTCTTAAGAAAATGACCTATGATCAATTTCTGACAAATTAGCCACAAGTTCATTGCAGTATATTGATATGGTCTACCAGCTTGTCTAGTTGAAAAAGATTTTTGATCCAATTTGGAGACGGGTTTCATCAAGTCCATTGTAGAAAGTTCTTGACCCAACCTCCCATATTGCTCTGACAGTAGGAAGACGAATAAATTGCATTATCGATGAAATCATTGAATCAATAAGCTAACTTTTCACTCTTTAATTTTCAATAATCTATGTCTTAAAATTTTGGTCGTCAGGTGCAAGTTTTTTTATTGCCCTAGAAAGATATCTAACCTTATTGCATACTCCTACTCACATCTCCATAAGTTAAGACCATAACGAGTAATTGGTCTCTTCGACTATAATACTTGATGGGTAAACAGACTGGTCTTGTCGGATGATAATTGGTTGTATTGATAGTTTATTCGTAGATCCTTAAGAATCCATTTGATTTTTTTAGTATAAGTTTCAAAGACTAAGGGTGGCTGAGACGTGTTTTCATGAAGTGCAATGATGGTAAACGCGGGACTCTTGTAGGCTAGAGTTGCTACATGGAACTGTTAGGTGGACCTGTATCTGTTCTCTTGGACCTGGTTCGACACTCCGTTAGCCTAATCTGCTGGTTTGAAGATTGCTGCGCCTTGTTGGTATTTTACTTGTGCTTTGACGCTACATTACGTGTTGGTATTGGTGATGCTACGTGCTGGTTTGCTAGTGGTGTTGATGATGCTACGTGTTTGTTGTTAGTAACGCCGCGTGCTTGTGCTGTGACGTCGCATACGTATCATGGGGTTTTGCAATGATGTGGCCTGTCTGCTGGTGTTACGTCTACGCATAACTTATGTGTCTGCTAGTGGGCTGTGAGTGGGTTGCTGTGGGGTTCAGTTCGTTCGTTGCAGGTGATCTATCTGTAGCTGATAAGAAAGAAAAACAAGGATCATTGTTTTACAATGTCAACTTCCAGGAACTATCACCCTTTCTCAAGGTCTTGAGCTATTGACAGTAAGTGCAGTTTCCACAAATAGCGGTAGCTTTTTTACTTTTACTAGAACTGAAGTCTCCGCTTATATATTTATAGAATATTGAAAATGAACTCCAAGAGACTAGAGATTGGTATTCGAATGGGGACCTTAATAGCATTTCCAGTGCTTGCCATTTTGCTTTCCCACCTGAGAGGTTTTGATACTTCAGACACTCTACATCCGGGGAGATCTCTGGGAGATGGACAGACTATAGTTTCAGCTGATGGAAGCTATGAGTTGAGTTTTCAGTCCTGCAGATTCTAAAAACATGCAGTTGGGATTAAGCACAAGAAATCTCCTGAGACAATTGTATGGGTAGCCAACAGAGATGTTCCAGTTTCAGTTACTCTTGGAGCTCCGAATTCACTAGTCAAGGAATTATAATCATCGTGAATAGCGCGAACGGTTTTGTTTGGCAGTCCAATACATCACTGCACAGGATCCTGTTGCACAGTTGTTGAATTCATGTAATCTTATTACAAGGGAAAGAAATGATAGTAAAGCAGAAAACTATCTGTGTGGTAGAGTTTTGATTGTTCTTGTGACACTATCTTACTGGACTTAAAATTGGAAGAAACTTAGTTACTAGTATTGATTGGTTTCTGCAATCTTGCAAGAGCACTGGAGATCCTGGTAGAGGTCAAGTATTTATAAGTAACAGAGCTAAAGTGATTTTCAGAGTAGGTTTATGGGATAGCCTGCGCCTTATAGGAGTTCCTCGGCTAAGGTCTACATTAACATTTACATTTGAATTCATGATGAACAAAATTGAAATCTTTTTTAAGTTAACTTAATTAGCACATATAGTGACGGAGCCACGAATTTAAGATAGGAGGGCCCAAATAAAATATAGATTTCACAAAAATTTTCATATCAAAACTAAATAAAAAATTAAATTTTATTAAAAATATAAAATAGTTAAAATTACAATGATCCTTGCCTACTTTTTATAGATTGAAATCTTTTCATAACAAGATCATTGTCAATATTTGTAAATACATCTCTTTTAATGTAACACACTAAACAATCATTCAATAGGTCATCTTCCATTTTATTACGAAGTAAAGTCTTGATAATTTTCATTGTGGAGAAAGCTCTTTCCACTGTAGCTGTAGCAACTGGTTAAAGTAATGACAATTTGACTAACAAATAAACCAAAGGGAATACAGATGCTTTCTTGTAGCCACCATTCTCTTAGTAAGGTCTCCAATTCCACGCAATTCAGAGAAATTCTTATCCATATGTACATCAATGATAAAATTCCCAAGTTGATATTCAAGTTCAGTTAAAGCAATAGGAGGAAACTCTGATGAATAGAATTTTGCAAGTTCAATCAACTTGTCCATGTCAAATGCAGAAAAGGAGTCTTTAGGATCAAGACATGCCATACGTAAAAGCAAACTTGTATTGACTTCATCAAGTCGATTGTTAAGCTCTTGAAGTTGCATGTCAATCACAGAATAGAAAAGCTCAACACGATAGTGATGAAGATTCGTCATGTCTTCGCTTCTACGCCTTGATCTCCCTCTAACTATAAACATATCTTGCATATCTATTACACTTACATTATTTTCACCACAAAAGTCAACGACTTGTTTCAATAAAGACTCCCAACCATCATCTCTCACTTGTTGCAAATGACATTTTGAGACTTTAACCAAATGCATTGCATTCACTATATTTTGATCTTTTTTCTGTAAAAC
>JAOTJB010012821.1:0-11271 GCA_027123815.1 Erythroxylum minutifolium | reverse complement strand
ATGTCACTATACATTATACACTCCTAAACATGGCAATTTACCAATATACCCTTCCTATTGGTGAGGGGATGTTACACTGTTGGCATGGTCACTAGGCACCTTCAGTGGGAAAAATAGCCTATTGGTAGCATTAGTGGGAAACACAGCCCGTTGGCACACCTTTGGTGGGAAAAACAACGCGTTGGTATAGTCATTAGGCACCTTTGATAGGTGAAAGAACCCATTGGAACTGCATTAGGCACTTTAGGTGGGAAAAACAGCACATTGGCACTGTTGCTAGGTACCTTCAGTGGGCAAAATAGTCTTATGAGGCAATCACTGGGCACCTTAGGTGGGATAAATAGCCAATTGGTACATAGTCAGTGGGTAAAATAGCCAGTTGGCATGATCGCTAGGTACCTTCGGTGGGAAAAGCAACTCATTGGACACCTTTGGTTGGAAACACAGCCCATTGGCATGGTCCCTAGGTACCTTTGGTGGCAAGATGGCATGTTGGCATGGCCTTTAGACACCTTCGACCAGCAAAAGATCCTGTTGGCACAGTCACTAGGCACCTTCGACAGAAAAGCAGTTCGTTGGGTAGCATCGATGGGAAACATAGCCCGTTGGCACACCTTCAGTGGCAAAAAAAGCACGTTGACACAGTGGATAGGCTCCTTCGATGGGAAAAATAACCCGTTGGCATATTTGCTAGGCACCTTCAGTGGGAAAAATAGGTCATTGACATGCCTTCGATAGGAAAAACACCACATTGGCATGGTCAAAAGGCACCTATGGTGGGCAAAATAGCTAGTTGGCATGGTTGTTAGGCATATTCGATGGGAAAAATAGCCCATTGTCACACCTTTGGTGGGCAACACAGCCTATTGGCATAGTCTCCAGACAACTTTGGTTGATAAATTAGTCAATTAGGAACCTTCGATGGCAAAAACAACCTGTTGGCACACCTTCGATGGGAAAAACAACCCGTTAGCACACGTTCTGTGGGCAAAATAGCCCGTTGGCACATTCGTTAGGTGTGTTTGGTGGGAAAAACAGTCCGTTGGGGAACAAAACCCGTTGGCACGTTTACCAAGTGTACTTAGTGGGGAAAACAGCCCGTTGGGAAACAAAACTCGTTGGCACACCTTTGACGAACAAAATAACTCATTGGCATGATTGTGAGGCACTTTCGGTGGGAAAAACAGCACATTAGCAAGGTTGCTAGGGACATTAGCAAGGTTGCTAGGTAAAACAGCACAGTGGCACACCTTTAATGGGCAAAATGGCTCATTGGAACACCTTTTGCGGGCAAAACAGAACATTATCAAATTCATTAGGTCTATTTGATGGGAAAAATAGCCCAGTGGCATACCCTCAGTGGGAAAAAATAGCATGGTGGCATGGTTGTTAGGCACCTTCAGTGGGAAAATAGTCTATTGGGCACCTACGATGGGAAAAACAGCTCGTTGGCACATCTTCGGTAGGCAAAACAGTCCCCTGGCATAACTTCAGTGGGCAAAACAGCCCCTTGGTATGGTCATTATACACCTTTATTGGGTAAACAAACTTGTTTGCATGATCTCTAAGCACCTTCGGTGGGAAAAACAACCCATTGGAAAACCTTTAATAGGAAACACAGCTTGTTGGCACCTCACGAGGTATCTTTGGCTGGCAAAATAGTCAGTTGTACACCTTTAATGGGAAAAGCAACTCGTTGGCACACTTCGGTAGATAAAACAGCATGTTATCACACCTTTGGTTGCACAAAACAACTTGTTCATACGGTCGCTCGGCACCTTTAGTGGGAAAACTACTCTTTTGGCACCTTCAGTGTGAAACCAAGCTCGTTGACACACCATTGATAGACAAAACAGCCCATTGGCAAACCTTCGGTGGATAAAAAAATATGTTGGCACAGTCACTAGGCACCTTTGGTCGCCAAAATAGTTCATTGGGCAGCATCGATGGGAAACATAGCCCGTTGGCACACCTTTGGTGGGAAAAAAACCATGTTGGCAAGGTCGAAAGGCACCTTTGGTAGGAAAATAACTCACTAGCACACCTTCGGTGGGTAACACAACCGGTTGGCGCAGTCGCTCGGCATCTTCGGTACAACCAATTAGCAAGATTGCTAGGTACATTCGGTAGAAAAGGCAACACATTGACACTATTACTAGGCACCGTCGGTGGGAAAAGTAGCCCGATTGGGCAATCACTAGGCATCTTAGGTGGGATAAATAGCTAGTTGGCAAAAAAGCTAGTTGCCACTTTTGCTAGGAACCATCGGTGGGAAAAATAAACCATTGGTCTGTTCACGAGTCACCTTTGATGGGAAAAATAGCACATTGGCAAGGATGCTAGGCACCTTCGGTGGGAAAAACAGTTCATTGGGCACCATCGGTGTGAAAGATAGCCCATTAACAAACCTTCGGTAGGCAAAAGAGCCCGTTGGCACATCTTCAGTGGAAAAAATAGCCCGTTCGCATGATCTCTTGGTGCCATCGGTGGGAAAATAGCCCGTTGGCAGGTTTTCTAGGCACCTTTGGTGGGATAAATAGCCCATTGGCATACCTTTGGTGGGACAAACATGATGTTGGCATGGTTGCAAGGCATGTTCAGTGGGCAAAATAGCCTGTTGGGACACCTTTAGTGGGGTGAATAGCCCGTTGGCATATTCGCTAGCCACCTTCGGTGGGCAAAACAGTCCTTAGGGCACCTTCAGTACAAAAAATAGCCACTTGGCACACCTTTTGTAGGCAAAACGGCCAATTAGAACACCTATGGTGGGCAAAACAACATGTTGTCACATTCGCTAGGTTTATTCGGTGGGAAAAACTGCCCTTTTTGATGCCCTTGATTAGAAAAATAACACATTGGCACAGTTGCTAGGCACCTTTGGTGGGCAAAATAACCCATTGATACGATCGTCAGGCACCTTCCATGGGAAAAACATCCTATTGGGCACCATCAATGGAAAACAAAACCCATTGGCACAAGTTTGGTGGGTAAAATAACCTGTTCGCATAGTCGTTAGGCATCTTCGGTGGGCAAAACAACCCGTTAGTATGATCGCTAGGCATCTTCGATGGGAAAAATAGCGCATTGGCATAATTGCTAGGGTCCTTGGATAGGCAAAATAGCTCATTCTCGTAATCACTAGGCACCTTTGGTTGGATAAATAGCTAGTTGGCACACATTTGGCAGGCAAAACAACTCGTTGGCAAGATTGATAGGCATCTTCGATGGGAAAAACAGTCTATTGGGCACCATCAGTGTGAAAAATAGCCCGTTAGCAAAACTTTGGTGGGAAAAATAGCCATTGGCACATTCACTAGGCACCTTTGGCAAGATAGACAACCCATTCGCACACCTTTAGTAGGAAAAACACCACATTGGCATGGTTACAAGGAACATTTCGTGTGTAAAATAGCCCATTGGCACACTTTCGGTAGGGAGAATAGTCCATTGGCGCAATCGCTGGGCACCTTCAATGGGAAAAATAGTCTTTAAGGCAACTTTAGTGGGAAAAACAGCCCCTTGGCACACCTTCAGTAGGCAAAATGACCCATTGTAACACCTTTGGTGGGCAAAACAACACGTTGTCACATTCGCTAGGTTTATTTAGTGGGAAAAACTGCCCTTTTTCATGCCCTCGGATGGAAAAATAACACATTGGCACAATTGCTAGGGACCTTTGATAGGCAAAATAACCCGCTGACACGATCGTCAGGCACCTTTCGTGGGAAAAACATCCCATTGGGCACTATCAATGGGAAACAAAACCCGTTGGCACACCTTCGGTGGGTAAAATAACTCATTGAAACAGTCACTAAGCATCTTCGGTTGCCAAAACAACCCGTTAGCACGATCGCTAGGCACCTTCGGTGGGAAAAATAGTGCATTGGCATAGTTGTTAGGGTCCTTGGATAGGCGAAATAGCCCGTTTGCGTAATCCTTAGGCATCTTAGGTAGGATAAGTAGCCAATTGGCACACATTCAGCAGTCAAAACATCTCGTTGGCAAGGTTGCTAGGTACCTTTGGTGGGAAAAACAACCCGTTGACCATGGCACAGTTTTAGAGGGCACAACAGCACATTGACAAGGTTGCTAAACACCTTTGGTGGGCAAAATAGCTCTTGGCACGATCACTAGGAACCTTTAATGGAAAAACAATTTGTTGCACACCTCCGATGGGAAAAAAAACCCATTGGCACACCTTTAGTAGGCAAAATAGCTCGTTGCCACACCTTCGGTGGGCAACATAGCTTGTTAGCACGGTCCTTAGGCATCTTTATTGGGCAAAAAAACCCATTTGTATGTTCCCTAGGCACTTTTAATAGGAAAAACAACCCATTGGCACACCTTCTATGGGCAACACAACCTGTTGGCACCTCACGAGGCATGTTCAACTGGCAAAATAGTCAAATGGACACCTTCGATGGGAAAAATAGCTTGTTGGTGCACATTCGGTAAGTAAAACAGTCCATTGACACACCTTCGATGGACAAAACAACCTCTTCACATAGTCGCTAGGCACCATCAGTGGATAAAATAACCAGTTGGCATGGTCACTACGCCCTTTTGGTGGAAAAACAGTCTATTGGTTAACATCGGTGGGAAACATAGCCTGTTGGCTCACCATTGATGGGAAAACACCATATTGGCAAGGTCAAAAGGCACCTTCGGTGGGAAAATAGCCTGTTGATACCCTTTCAGTGGGCAACACAACTTGTTGGCACGGTTGCTATGCATCTTCGGGGGGCAAAACTGGTAGTTAGGAACCTTCGGTTGGAAAAATAGCCCGTTGGCACACCTTCGGTAGACAAAGCAGCCCACTGACATGTTCGGTGGGCAAAATAGCCTGCTAGCACACCTTTGGTGGGCAAAACAACCCGTTGGCACAATCTATAGGCACCTTATATGGAAAAAACTGCCCGCTAGGCATCTTTCGTGTGAAACACAACCCGTTGGCCAACCTTCGGCATACAAAAGAGCCCATTGGAAAACTTTTGGTGGATAAAACAACCCGTTAGCACTGTAACTAGGCACCTTTGGTGGGAAAAATAGTCCGTTGGGTAGCATCAGTGGGAAATACAGCTCGTTGGCTCACCTTACAACCCGTTGACACGGCCGCTAGGCATCTTTGGAGGGCAAAAACTATTAGTTAGGAACCTTGGGTTGGAAAAATAGCCCGTTGGCAAATCTTTGGCAAGTAAAATAGCCCGTTTGCATGTTCGGTAGGCACTTTCGGTGGACAAAATAGCCCGTTGGCATACGTTCGGTGGGCAAATAGTTGTCACAACATTGATGGGCAAAACAACCTATTGGCATGCTCTTTAGGAACCTTCTTTGGAGAAAACAGTCCGTTGGGCACCTTCATTCAAAAACGCAGACCGTTGGCATGGTCATTAGGCACCATTTTGGGCAAAATAGTCCATAGGGCACCTTCGGTGGGAAAAACTATTCTTTGGCACACCTTCGATAGGCAAAACAGCCTGTTGGAACACCTTCGATGGCAAAACAACACATGGGCACGTTTGTTAGGTATCTTTGGTGGGAAAAATAGCTGATTGGCAGACCTATAGTGGGAAAAAACAGCACATTGGCATGGTTGCTAGGCACTTTCAATGGGAAAAAGAGACCATTAGCATAGTCACTGGGAACCTTAATTTGTGGGAAAAAGAACCCGTTGGGCACCATCAGTGGAAAACACAACTTGTTGGCATACCTTCGGTGTAACATCCTGTTACCTACGCAAATGGTTAGAACAATTATTTGTGAGACATTTATATGACTTAAGATAAATTAACGTTAGACATAAGTTATTTGTGACTTACATATTGTTTGGCACATTCATACAATTGTACATGCTTTCATTTGGTATTTTTGGGTAAGTATTACAAATTGTGATTATGATAAACGCTGAATCAGTGAAGATAAATAGCATACATGAGGGACACCCACGGATAATATTGTTTAGGTTAGGAAGACTCCACTACAATTTGTAATTATGACAAGTGGTGAGTCAGTGGAGATAAATAGTACACGTGAGGGGCATGGAATGGACTCAGGTATTAGATTGGTTAAGTTAGGAAGAATCAACCATAGTTTCGATTCCTTACTGAAACACTTCACATTGCAATTCTCTCCCCTGACCTTCATCACCGAATAGCAATCTAGCAGCTTTTGTGGTGCTGATTTCTATTTCAGTGTTAGAGTACCTACTAAGCGAGTAAGTGGTAGTAATGTTGTTTCCACTGTGTAAATAAGCATATGCATGTTGGATAGTAGTCTGCGATTCTGTCATTTATGTGAGTTTTGTCTTTTTGAGTGATTTGGTGTTCTGAAGTTAAAAAGAGAGTAGTATAGATGATATTTTCAGATTGGAGGTATAACAGTAATAAAAACAATGTATAGAACTTGTATAGGCATGAAAGATGATAAGTTCTGCTTCATCTGTTTTCTGTATCCTCTGAAAGATGTAAAGATGCATCCTCTAGGAGTTATTCTCTTTTGTAAGAGATCTTCTTCGGCAAGTCATCTTCTTCTGTAAGGATGCATCGTCTGTAAAGATGCATCTTTTGTAAGTCATCTTCTTTTATAAGGATGCATCATCTGTGTTTTGTATCCTCTGTGAATCAACTTCTTATGTTATGATGTTATCTTCCTCTAGGTGATGTCATCTTCCTCTGTATCACTGTTCATGAACTTCGTCTATATCACTGTTAATAAACTTCGTCTGTGTCACTATACAGGGATTTCCTTCTGTGTTACTATTCATAAACATCTTCTGTGATGACATCATCTTCTTCTATGTTTCTTCTGTGAGTACATCATCTTTTTCTGTGCTTTGCTTCTTCTATTTTCATCTATACCTATCTTCTATCCCATTTCTGACCCCACAGAATATAGAATTGGCCTTGGGGTCTTCATAAAAGTTGTATATCTTGAAATCCTCTTTTAGACCATATGAAGAACACCTTGATCCAATCCCTTTAGAGAAAGTTATGGTGATTGTCAAATATCCTCTGTGTTACTGTTTCTAAACTTCTTTTATGTTACTGTTCATTGCATATCTTCTGTCATATTTTTTTGACCCTTCAGAAGATAAATTGTCCTTTGAGGTCTTCATGGAGTTTGTACATCTTGATGCCCTCTTTTGAATCCTATTAAGAACAATTCAATCTGATGTCTGTAGGAAGCGTTATGCTAATAGTAAAACTTCTTCTGTGATGACGTGAACATCCTCTGGGTGACGTCATCTCCTTCTGTAAATCATCTTTGTCTGTGACTCATCTTCTTCTGTAAGGGTGCTTTGTCTGTAAAGATGCACCTTTCATAAATAAACCTATGCCCATTGCATCCCTTTAAGTTTACGAGAGACCTAAGAGAGTGTCATGCAAAGAGGCCAATAAGAATTGAATTGTGATATTGATGGTTTACAATAAGTTTTGATAAGAGAGAGAGAGGTTATGAAGAGACCCCAAAATTGCCATTGAACATGCATCGTGTATATTTTCTATACCTTGATATGTTTAGCACATATGTACAAAAAGTGATAATTGTGAATGTGTTTTGTTTGTTTTAGACGAGCACGTCAGACGACAGTCAGACATTGCCGGACTATAAAGGCAATAGCTTCTCGGAGCGTACTGTGAGTCAACCCAAAACAATGCGTTGGAACACCTTCAGCTGGCAAAACATCCCGTTGCCACGGTCATTAAGCACCTTCATTGGGCAAAACAACCCGTTGCCACATTCTTTAGGCACCTTCGGTAGGAAAACCAACCCATTGGCATTCCTTCGATGGGCAACATAGCCTGTTGGCACCTCGTGAGGCATCTTCGACTACAAAAACAGAAAATTAGGCACCTTTAATGGGAAAAACAACTCGTTGGCACACCTTCGGTAAGTAAAACAGTCTGTTGACACACCTTTGATGGACGAAACAACCTGTTCGCATGGTCAGTAGGCACCTTCAGTCAAAAAAACTGCCCATTTGGCACCTTTGGCGTGAAACATAGCCCATTGGCACACCTTAGGTAGACAAAACAACCCGTTAGCACACCTTCAGTGGATAAAATAGCCCATTGGTATGATCACTAGGCACCTTCGGTGGAAAAAATAGACCATTAGGTAGCATCGGTGGGAAACATAGCCCATTGGCACACCTTCTATGGGAAAAATACCACATTGGTAAGGTCGAAAGGCACCTCCAATGAGAAAATAGCCTATTGGCACACCTTTGGTGGGAAACACAACCCTTTGGCATAGTCGCTAAGTATCTTCGGTGGGCAAAACTATTAGCTAGGAATCTTTGTATGGAAAAACATCCCGTTGGCATAACTTTGGTAGGCAAAACAGCACATTGGCACGTTTGGTAGGCACTTTGGATGGGCGAAATCATCTATTGGCGCCCCTTTGGTAGGCAAAACAGCCCGTTGCCACATGTTTGGTGAGCAAAACAACTCGTTGGCACAGTCTGTAGACACCTTTGATGGGCAAAATAGTTTATTGGCACAATCGTTGGGCACCTTCGATAGGAAAAACGACTCGTTGGGCACCTTTGATGGCAAACACAACCCGTTGGCAAACCTTTGGTGGATAAAACAACTCGTTGGAGCAATCGCTAGGCTCTTTCGATGGGCAAAATAGCTCGATAGCATGGTCGTCAGGCACGTTCGATGGGAAAAACAGCACATTGGCACGGTTGATAGGGACCTTTGTTAGGTGAAATAACCCATTGGCGCAACCAGTAGGCACTTTAGGTAGGATAAATAGCTAGTTGGCACATATTTAATGGGAAAAACAGCCAGTGGGAAATATAGCCTGTTGATGCAACTTCGGTGGGCTAAATAGCACATTGGCATAGTCACTAGGCTCCTTTGGTGGGAGAAACAGTTTATTGGACACCTTCGATAGGAAAAACAACCCGTTGGTACCCCTTCGGTGGGAAAAATAGCCTATTGACACATCTTCGATGGGCAAAAAAGCTGGTTGATGTGGTCATTAGGCTCCTTCGGTCAGTAAAATAACCCGTTTGCATGTTTGCTAGGCACCTTTGGTTGAAAAAATAACCCATTGGCAAACATTTGATGGGTAACACAGCTTCTTGGCACCTCGCCAGGCATATTCGACAAATAAAAAGTTAGTTTGGCTCCTTTAATAGGAAAAACAATTCGTTAGCTCACCTTAAGTATGCAAAACAGCCCGTTCGCACACCTTCGGTTGACAAAATAGCCTGTTGGCACTGTCACTAGGCACGTTCGGTGGGAAAAAAAGTCTGTTGGCAGCATTGGTGGAAACACAGCTAGTTGGCACACCTTTGGTCGGAAAAACAGCATGTTGGCATGGTCATTAGGCTCCTTTAGTTGGAAAAATAACCCTTTTGAACATTCGTTAGGCATCTTTGATGGGAAAAACAACCCATTGGCATACCTCCAGCAGGTAAAACGGCCTATTAGAACACCTTTGGTGGGCAAAACAACATGTTGTCACATTTGCTAGGTGTATTTGTTGGTAAAAATAGCCTGTTGGCACACCTTCGATGGGACAAATAGCACATTGGCATGATTGCTAGGCACAGTCAATGGGTAAAATAGCCTGTTCGCACAGTCATCATGCACCTTCGGTGGGAATAATAGCCCATTGTTGCAATCACTACGCACCTTCGGTGGGGAAAACAACCCATTGGCATACCTTCGGTGGGCAGCACAGCCTGTTGGCACCTAGCCAGGCATCTTCTGCTGGCAAAACTATCAATTGGGCACCTTCGACAAGAAAAACAACTCATTGGCACACCTTCAATAAGCAAAATAGGTCGTTGGCACACCATCAGTGGGCAATACAACCCGTTGGCACGTCTTTAGGCACCTTCATTGGGAAAAACTACCTGTTGGGCACCTTCGGTGGGAAACAAAACCCCTTGGCACATATTCAGTAGAAAAAATAGCCCACTGGCAAACCTCCAGTGGAAAAAATAGTCCTTTGACACAATCAATAGGCATCTTCGATGGAAAAAACAACCCATTGGGCAACATCTGTGGGAAACATACCCGCTGGCATAGCTTCGGTGGGAAAAACAGTGTGTTGGACAACATTGGTGGGAAATATAGTCCGTTGCCACAATTTTAGTGGGAAAAACAGCATATTGGCATGATCGTTAGGAACCTTTGGTGGCAGAACAACCGTTGGAACTGTCGTTAAGCACCTTCGATGGGAAAATTTTCCCATTGTGACACCTTAGGTAGGCAAAACAGCCTGTTGGCATACCTTCGGCAGCAAAACAACCCTTTAACACGAACTTTAGGCACCTTTAGTGGGCTAAACAACCCGTTGGCACGTTCTCTAGCCACCTTCAGTGAACATCCCATTGGCACACCTTCGGCGGGCAACACAGTCTGTTGCACCTCGCTAGGAATCTTTAGCTAGCAAAACAATAAGCAGGGCACTTTCTATGGGAAAACAGCTTTTTGGCATACCTTTGGTAAGCAAAACAGCCCATTGGCACACCTTTGGTGGGCAAAACAACTCGTTGGCACGGTTGTTAAGCATCTTCAATGGGAAAACTGCCCATTGGGTACCTTCAGTGGGAAAAACGCTCGTTGGAATAGGTTCAGTAGGCAAAATAGCTTGTTGGCACACCTTCTGCAGACAAAACAACCCGTTGGCATGGTCGCTAGGAACCTTCGGTGGGAAAAATAGCCCGTTGGGCAACATCAGTGGGAAACATAGCCCATTGGCACACCTTTGGTGTTAAAAATAGCACGTTGACACGGTCGTTTGGTGCTTTCATAGGAAGAAAGCTCGTCATCACATTTGTTAGGCACCATCGGTGGGAAAAACAACTCGTTGCCACACCTTCAGTGGAAAAATACCACATTGACACGATTGCTAGGCACCTTTGGTTAGAAAAATAGCCTGTTTGCTCGGTCAATAGGTACCTTTGGTGGGAAAATTTGTCTTTTGGGCACCTTCGATGGGAAAACAAAACATTAACACACCTTCGGTTGGCAAAATAACCCGTTGGCACACCTTTGGTGGATAAAACAGCCCATTGCCACGATCATCAGGAACCTTCGGTGGGCAAAAAAACCCATTTACACATTTTCCAGGCACCTTCTGTGGGGAAAGCAACCCATTAGCACACCTTCAGCGGGCAACACAGCCTGTTGGCACCACCCTAGGCATCTTCGGTGAGCAAAACAGTCAATTGGGCATCTTCGATGATAAAAATAGCTCGTTGGCAAACCTTCGGTAGGTAAAAAAACCCGTTGATAGACTTTTAAA
>JAOTJB010012747.1:0-11275 GCA_027123815.1 Erythroxylum minutifolium | reverse complement strand
TTTTAATATAGTAAAGTGGGTCTACATGGACAAATTAAAACTAGGTTATACGAATCAACCTAACCTAAATTTTTTACTTGAGACTTGATCTTGAAAAAAAATAAACCTGACTTATCCAATTATCTTCACATCCTAAACCCAACACGCCCCCCCACCATTGATGAGCCAATTTATAGAGGTTAGACTTCATGAATAGAATTGGGGGGGGTGGGGGAGCTGCGGGGGAGGAAGCGTGTTGGGTTTAGGATGTGAAGATAATTGGGTAAGTCAGGTTTATTTTTTTTCAAGATCAAGTCTCAAGTAAAAAATTTAGGTTAGGTTGATTCGTATCACCTAGTTTTAATTTATCCATGTAGACCAACTTTACTATATTAAAACTTTCATTAGTCTTTTTATGTTAAAACTTAAATTGCTATTTTTAATGGAAGTCAACTCTTGGGGTTTTTTATATGGACAAATTTAAACTATAAGGACATTTTCTGAGAACTTTAAATGATAAAAGGTTTGTTTTTCAAAATTTCCCCAATTACAGGGGTGTTTTTTCTCTTTTACTCGAATGTTAATTTTAAAAGGTTCCAAGTTAAGTTTAAGAGGTTGAAGGCTTTTATATTGATAAGATTATACATGAAAGGTTGAGGTTGAGAAGACATGTATGCCATGTTATCTCATTAAAAGCAAACAAGACTCCACTAAAAAGGACTTATTAATGCTAACTAGTTGGTACTTGCCTAGCTAATTTTACATCTAGATTTTGATGATTCATTTAGAACAATAATTTTTTTATTCAAGTTTTGGATATCCTGTCTACACATAATGTCTCCCTTTTTTCTTTCTATAACCAGTCTTTTGTGCCAAAGATTCAAAACTTATCATAAGATATCAAATAATTAAAATTTTACATAGTATCAATTATTGGAAGATCCTATAATTGGTGACAAAGATGCAATAATGTGTTACAAATCATGTCTAAACATATTTTTTAAGCAAGGTGATGAAATAAGAAATCATCTATAATTCAACTATTAATCTTCATCTATGATATAGAAAAATGTTGTAGCTTTTTTTAGCTTACATTGTAGTAAAGACACATTGACAAGATGGGCTTATAAACTCAAGGGTAAGAAGAAAAAAGATCAAACTATGTTTTAGATGCCTTTTGGTTATTTGGTTTATGTAATTTGGAAGAAAAGAAATCATAGAATATGTAGGGACTTAAAACTAGACACAAATACCTTAAGCTATAAAGTCATCAGGTGGATAAAGGAAGCTATTCTTACTAGAGGAATGAATTAAAGATTGAGCTATGACATTTTTCATATTTGGAACTCAAGCTACTAATGCATATTCGATTCCAATAATAGGGTTTAAATAGTTCACTTCTTCATGCTCTTTACCAAGTAAGAATAGATCAAGCTTATCCATAAGAATAGATCTAGCTTAGCCACTGAAACTCTCTAATATGATTTTTTGTTTTAATACTAAATTTTAGTATTAGCGGAACTCTTTAATGTGATTTTTTATAATTTTTCTTTATTGTGGTTTCATTATAATAATACCAATATTTCTAAATAGAAGAGCTATGAGCTTAAGCTATATGAATGCATGGTAATACCCTATTATAATTTCATATAAGGAAGTTCAAAATAGGAATTGATAATGTGTTCTTTTTTTTTAATAACAGGTAAACTTTCAATTGCTACTTTTAGATATATATGTACATGTACATTTTCTAGTAGATGCTTAACTTTTACTTTTCTAAATTAAGGTGGTATTTCATAATCTACTAAAGATATTGCTAAATTTCTAAATATAACACTTGTTTAAGATAATAATAAAGTTTAATCATAGCGTTGTTTCTTTGTAAATATTGTTACAAGGCTTTAAAATGGAAGACAATAAAAGAGTTGGATGAACTAATAAGATGAATAATTGTAAATCAATGCACAAAGTAAAAATTTTAGACTACTAACCTTTAATTTTGTAATCTAAAACACAAGGACCATAATAGAATCACATTCCTCCACTATCTCCACTTTTATAGACGAGAATTTCAGCCCTATAAACAAAAAATATTCTTTGTTTATGGACAAGAATAACAAACACTAAACACATAGAAAGATATAAGATTACTATACTCGAAGTAGAGAACGAAGCTTCGACTGGAATAAAGAACAAAGATTCTAGAAAATTACTAGAAACTAACAAAGATAGACGAAGAAGAAGCAAGAAGAATAAATGATTATTAGGGATTTATTATAATTGAATAGCAGGAATTGGCTATCGTAGATAATTATAATAATTATTGATGTAACTTACCTTTTCAAAGCTACATCCAAGTCCTGCTCTTCCTTGTAATTGAAAGCCTCATCGAATCCATGCTTGTTCTTCAGCAAATTGACCTGTAGTTGAGCAATTGAGCAATAGTTCATCATCCATTAACATTCAACAAAAATGCCATATTTATTCAATGAATGGATCAACTGTTATATGTAACGAGACCTTAGTTACGTATCCCGAGTTAAACGTAAAAGAGAAATAAATGAAGAAATGTGAAAAATACCTAATTTCAGTTTCATAACTTCAAACAAGCTTTCCAAGGTCGAAATGAGCGTGAATCCATGGCCGCCTTCACGAGAGCTGCTCTTCGGGATGCGATTAATGCCTTTCTATAGTTTTCTGAAACATAAGTTCTCTTAACGGGTCAGAGAATCCTGATGTTTACGAATGACATGAGCAACTGCAGGAGTCCTTAACCTCTTTATATAGCATCCATATTGGGCTTCTCCATCACAGGCTCGATATGAGTTCGGTCCATACTGATCATGATCCATTTTTCTCTTAGACTTTAACTCATTAACGTAGATTACTTATTGGGCCAATTTATTATTTTTACCCAGATCAAATTACATAACTTAACTAATAAGTTATTGAAAAATCGAAAAATGCAATTAAATGTTATCCAACTTTATAGGAAATGTAAAAGATATCTAACATTCCCCCCCCCCTTAACAATACTTAATTGCAGTGTTGAATCAAGTTTAAAACAGTTTAAGAACTTAGTTAAGTCACGTTACTGTATTAGTCGACTAGGTTTTAAAATAAAACATTTAATCCAAAGATAATGAAAGTCCAACATTCCTTCCTACAAGGCTTTTGATAGCAAAAAGTATCAAATATATGTGTCATGTGTGATATAGATCTAATACAATCATGTATATCTAATACCTTACTGACATGAATAGGAAAATGGAGTGTGAAAAACTAATATGATATATGTATGATCTAAATTATATCATCTTTGTTTATAGGTCTCAATTTCTGCAAACTTTAGGCTAAACCGCATATGCTAAACTGCATTAAAGAAATCCTATTTTCTCTTACTGAATACTAAACAACATTAAAGAAACCTTTGTGTTCTCTAACTGAATGCTAGACTGTATTAGAGAATCTTTATGGGATTAAAAACTTATATCCCCTTTGTCATGTCAAAATTTACAGATGTCTATACTAAACTGTATGTGTCTAAATGGTATAGGCTTAAGGTCAGTCTGTATATATATCCAATAACCTTTAAAATGCTTAAGATCGACAAAGATCTTAAGACTTTTATATGTATTATGATTATGTGTATTAACACGTAATACTGAGGATAAATGATGATCATCTTTATTGACGAACCACCATATTTTCATCCCACAACAAAATGTATAAATGTGCAAATGTACATGGAGCAAACATAACGATCCCCTAACTAACAGTGTCTACAGACTTCAATACACCAACACAGTATACTTGTCTTCCATTCATAAGTGGGCGAAGTTCTTTAGTAAAAAGATCAGCTAACATTTTCTTAGTCCTGAAATGCTCCAAACATTAATATCACCTTTTCTTATTAACTCCTTTACGGTCAAATATTTGACCTCCAAATGCTTAGACCCTATGATATTCTTTTTTATTATTGAACAACATAGTAGTAAGATTATTACGGTATAACCGAATGGGTCTAGCCATTGAATCAATCACAGACAACTCAAAACTCAAAGTTCTAAGCCAAACCATTTGTGAAGCAACCCCACAGTATGCACTTTGCATAAATGGTCGAGGAAGTCACCTGTGTCTCCTTGGCACTCTTCCACGACATTGTACCAATTGCAAACTTAAAGTTTTATACTGATATAGTCTTTCTATCTTCTGGACCCATAGCTTAAATTTGAATCTGGATTCCCTACGAGGCTTAGACTATTGACTTTTCTGTATGTCAATATATAATCCTTGATTCCCTTTAAGTATCTCATTACTCGCTGAACTGCACTACAGTGGTTTATACCTGAATTAGCCAGATGTTTACCAAGCAGTCCAACAACTAATGCAATGCACACTTGGGCATATGTCTGGTTACCAATTGCACTAGGATACAAAACATTCCTTGTAACGTCTCTCTTTACTTTATTCTTTGGATACTGTGCTAAAGTTAACCTCTCACTATGAGAGATTGGTGCTATAACAAGTTTACAGTTAACCGTATTAAACCTTTGTAGCACTCTCTTAACGTATGCACTCTATGAGAGGCTTAATGAGTGTTAAGATCTGTCCTGGTAAATCTACATATCTAGGACCAAAGATATTTCACCAAGATCCTTTATGTCAAAATGCTTAGCAAAAAGTCGTTCAACCTCATGCAATATGGTTAAGTAAGTTGACATGAGTAATGTATCATCCATATACAATAATATGAAGATAAATTTGCTCTCCTGACTTTGTGATACAAGCATTTTTTTAATTTTATTTTTCACAAAGTTGAAAGAGGTCACAACCTCATCAAATGTATGGTATCACTTTCTGG
Source organism: Erythroxylum minutifolium (assembly GCA_027123815.1). Classification (NCBI taxonomy): domain Eukaryota; kingdom Viridiplantae; phylum Streptophyta; class Magnoliopsida; order Malpighiales; family Erythroxylaceae; genus Erythroxylum; species Erythroxylum minutifolium. The sequence goes on along the minus strand of JAOTJB010012747.1, from coordinate 6,432 downwards.
AGGTTTGATGTAAACCATATATTGATCTCCTTAATGTACAAGTCATGTCAGTTCCATTTGGATCCTAAAATCTTTCAGGTTATACCATATAGATCTCTTTATAAAGGTCGTTATTTAGGAGAGCAGTTTTGATAGTCATCTGATGAAACTCTACGTCATCATGACCTACAATTACTATAATTACTCAAAATGTATCCTTTTATGATACATGAGAAAAGGCAACATATAAAGTTAACCTTTCTCCTTGAATGAACCCTCAGGTAACTGAGCGAGCCCATAAATCGTTGAACTTTATCCCAAAATCCTTTAGGTATTTCAAACTCATTTACAACTGACGAGTTTGCAATTATATGACAAATTAACCAGCTCCCATACCTTATTATAGTTTATGGATTATATCTCATCATTCATTGCATCTTACCACAAATTCGCATTGGGTCTAGAAACAACTCCTGTAAAAGTAACTAGATTTGCAACATGTCTAACATCATAGTTTTGTTCACAAAATAGACTATGTAATCAGATGGGATAGCAGGTCATTTCACTCTAGTGGATCTTTGCAACTGCATTTGATCTTGTATCCCTAGGAGCCTCTATGTATACAGGTATGAGTTTTTGTTCCTGTATAGGCACGGTATAAAGACCTAGATCTACCGGATCTAACTATATGAGTAGTGGGTACATAATAACTGTAGTATTCTTCTTGTTATCAGTCGAAGGGTTAAAGGGCTCACCATCATCATAGACATTGTATTCCAGAAACTTTGCTATTTATGATTTCACTATTTTGATCACTCCTTCTCTACAGCAAAATCTGTAGCTTTTAGAGTAGTCAAGATATTCGACTAAACAACAATGAGCAGAATGAGCATGCAATTTGTCTTTATAAGGATTATACTACCTTAGCAAGGTAGCCCCATACACAAATGTGTGTAATGCTGGGTTTTCACGCATCTAGATAATTAGGTAGATTAGTCTTATTCTGCATTAACTTCTTTAAGTCCTTTAGGGTGTGGTTACACCTTTCAGTAACATAACATTTTGCTCAGGACTACTCGGCATAGTGAACTAAGTCACTATTATAATCGATTCCATATATCTAGCAAACGGATCTTTTCATTTCTTGAAACACCATGTTTTTCATGATATTCTCCTCCACAGTTAGATCTAACACTCTGGATGGATTTTCCTAATTGGTTCTCAACCTTTAGTCATATAGATCTTGAACTCATTAAGAACTTCAAACTTTCTTAAGCAAGAACATATAAACTGTAACGGGAATAATCATCAACAAATGTCAGAAAATTCCTAAAATTGCATAATGCAACTGTATAAGGTCTTCTAATATCCATATGTATCAGACTCAATAAGTCAGAAGCACAAGTTAACCTCTTTATCCTTATTTCAGTCAGCTTACCCCTTCAATAGTCAACACATGTTTTTAGATCATCATAATCTATAATTAAGAGAATGCTTTCCTTAATCAATCTCTCAACCCTAGCTCTGGAAATGTGGCTTAACCTTTATGCCACAACTGTATGACCAATCCTTTATCAGGGCCCTCTTTCTTGACTTATTTGATAAGATACGAAGAAGCATATATCTAATTCGGGGTAAGACACATTCTATACAAACCATATGACAAGAAAGTTATATCATTATGTTTCACATTAAACAACAACTATACAATATAAGCATTAAATACAAAACGTTAACCTTCTTTGTCCAAAATTGATACAAAGACACATATAAAATGTGTCGTGTAAAATATCAAAATGAACCTTACAGCAAGGTTCAGTACATACATTCTGTATAGATATTACATTCACTTCTTCATTGTTGTCAACTATCAGTTTCTCTTTTCCTTTATTTGGCTCTATCCTAGTTATGAACCTGCATTGTGAAAGAACCTTGATAAGATGTTCCACTATCTAGTCACCAAAAGCTGGATGTGGCTATAGTATAATTGGATTCATGAATTGATAAGCTAAGGAGTTAGCTGATGTCTCAATCTTTCCTTTTAGGCCTTATACTGCTGACTCTTTATGTTCGTAGGACCTTTACTAGTACCAGATTAACCAGCATCAGCATGTGGAGAAGATTTAGATTTTCTACTTTTGATCTTAGTGGTTTTCACCTTTCCCTTTCCTTTAGTTGCTTCGAGGGCAGTAGGAGTAGCAAGCTTGAATTTCTCCTCTTTAATAATACAATGGGCAATTAAAGCATTAAAGTCCCATTCCTCATCTAGTGAATAATATGTCGTCACCAGCTTACTAAACTCTAGAGGGTGTATTTTTAGAGTCTGGTGAACTACGAAGATATCAGAAAGAGGAATATTCAACATCTTTAGTCTACTGTAGAGACAGACCATTCTTGATGTGTACTTTATCACTCCCCCTTCTCTTGTATACCTCATGGAGAATAATTCTTTCATTAAGGCACTTGTCTCAGCATTAGGTGAGACCGTGTACCTTTAGGAGACATTACTAAGAAACTCCTTCGCTATGTCTATGTCCAGAAGTCCACTAAGCAGATGGTTCGGTATGAATCTCTTAATGGTCATGAAACATAATTTGTTAGACCGATCCCAGGCTGCATAAGCTGCCTTATGAGCTCTTAGCTCATGGATGTAGGTGGAGATGACCTATCTGTACGTATGGCCATATTAATTTCAGCCATCTCTATAACATTTAATACATCCTCTATTCACTTCTTTGTATTGAAGCCGGTCAAGGTTTCAATGTTAACATTGATATGGTTGACAGAAAAGGTGACTGCAGAACAACAATGTAACAATTAGCACAAATGCAAGATAATAGCGACACTCAAAGCCATTAAATAGTTTCTATACGAGAATCCGGTCACACATATTATGAAACACTTTTAGATTGAATATATAATATATGTAACTAGACCTTTATATAAAAGCGTTCAGAGTATAAACCATCACCTCTCATGACACTACCACCTGTGAACGAATAGATCATTTAAGCAACAACTTTCCTCTATCTAATGCCTTTATGAAATCTCAAAATCCCATGAAAGGCTAACACCTATAAGCAGAATAACCAAAAATGAGACCAGAAACATCTCCCAACATACAAGCAGAACAATCCAAAATATTGACTCGAAAGGCTACTGTGGTGACTACAATCTCATCAGTACCCAAAAGGTCCACAAACACAGGGATACATCTTTTTGTTATCCTCACACTCTTTATAGGCATGCCATACGTGAAAATGTAACATCAATAAATGCAAAACTTGAATGTATAGTCTCATCTTCACACACTCGTGCTTGATACATTCTTTGAAAACTTTATTTGAGACTATTGTATTAAAAAAATCTCATTAGAGTGACTATCTTGCATCACTAAATACTGAACTAACCACTTGAGACACGAGAGCCTTATGTATATCTTTTATGGCAAGTTCGTTACATGAGAATTCACTCAAAAATGGTTTTAAAATGTCTTAATTCCTTTTCCGATTGACTATGATACGATCCTAAACATTGAATATGAGACTCGAGATGAGAAAACTTGAAGTATCTCTCTTATGTGATGTTCAAAATATGAAAATTGACTCAAAATCGACTTTAAAACTTCTTAATTCCTTTTCTTGGAGTTGAACTTTAATTTATTAATATTGTAATAAATCTAGAAAAATAAAAAAACTTACTTTATGAATTTCTTTGGACACGGAAACTGATCCAAAACATCTCGAGGAACCTTTACAAGAAATCTAAAATTTTTGGTTTTTTTATAATTTATTATAGTGGGCTGACGTCAACCGCGTAGACCTCACCCACACCCCTGCAGTCGGGATGGCGCATGTGGCACACATGCACCCACATGCCCTATTGCCACACGTTCACCAGTTGTCCGACGGGTGCAACACCAAGCGTTCCACAATTCAGGCGGTACTTTTCACCCGTTGCACCCGACGATCTTCGTCCCCCAATCGGAAAAAAGGCAATTTTAGGCGAGATGTAGATTGTTTTTCATGCTCTCGGGCTCATTTTCACCCAAATTTTCAAGACTAAACACATTTATACTACTTTTATGCAACAATAAGCAAGAAAAAACTGAAAAACGGAATTTTATTCTTCCAATTCCTTATGGAGAAAAAACCAAAATATCTTCATTTTTAATCCCCAACATTATCGCTTTGATACTACGTGTTATACGTAACGGAATCTTAAGGCTATAGTTCTTATAAAAACCTAAATAAGATGTCATTCCCGGCATACCTATGTGTTGGCGTGGTTGTTCCAAAACTTGATTATTCATAAGTTTTTTTGTCCTTTAGTTCCTAAAGATATTGCTTGGCCATTGCTCCTGAAATCTCAATTGATTCCTATTATTATTACCCATTAACGTTTCTTTAATTTTTTTCATAACGTTATTCTCTCTCAACTTGCATATATAAGGCATGCATCCCTCCTCCAAGAAGACCACGCATCTGCTCTGCTCTCTTACACTGTCACAAATTTTTGTATTTGCACCATACAACGCATGCATCTCCTTACAAAAGACAGACAGATTTAGACACAAATTTCCTTACGTTCTATTCTACCCTTTTCTGTTTGTATTACTTTTCAGAGACAGTTCCTACTTCACCCTTTGGAGTGCATCGAAGTAGTTGGAGAAGACGTTAAATCTGCAGTCAAATCCTGTTGTCCTGCTGCATGTAAATAGGAAATTTTTAACTTAGAACAGTAATTTTTTATGACATCTTGCTTTAAGATAAATTGTTCCAATTTATTTATTTATGCTATTTTCGCTAACACTATACAGACAAGAGTACAATGTTTCAATTAACCACCAAGCATGCGTGATAAACAATTGTAATACTCTCAACACTACTATCATTTCAATGAATCTGAGAAAACACATAGAATTCCTGCATAGTAGGAGAGTGGCACATCTCTGGTCTCAATTTTGGTGAGAATCTCTGGTGTTGAAATCAGACTATGCCCTTCCCATCCAGTTTGCCCCCAAACCAATTCATCTTTCTTGAAGTTTGAATGCGCAGATTCTAGTACTTTAGCTACTCCATATCCTTTTAAAGGCCGTATGTTCATTTATCAGCATGCATCAGCCCCATTAGTTCTACATTCATGGCATGCAAAAGTGTATCATTTTATTAACTCAGAACAGTTATGAGAATCATTATCAAGCACTTCAATGAAGAATCAGTTTCTTCGACGGATGAAACTGACCAATCCAAGCACGAATGACATCCAAATAAAATCCCCGAAATTCTTAAAAACAACCTTTTTGTAACTACTGGGACGTTAATTTTGACAGAACCAGTGGTCACAGAAGATAAGTCTCCGCCGTTGTGTCGTCCACTTGGCATCACTTAACATAATTCAATAATTCTTATTTAAGTTTAAAAAAAACGTGCTCAAAATAATTAATTAAGAAATACTTAATAATTTGTTATAAACTGCCACCTCCTTTCTTACACCTATTTGGACGGCGCATTGTATTCCTCTTGCTCCGTGGATAATGCATATGCCCATTGATTGATCTTGATTTTATTGTTTAGAATTGTTGTGTGAATGAGGTCATAATAAATCTTTTTGGTGACAATTTAGACGGCCTTCTCTTGCAACTGGAGATTCCTTGTCTTAATTTTCTAAGACCTGTCTCATAGGACGATGATATGTCGAAGCCTTATTGAAAACATCAACGATTCATTAGGACTTGCATTGACTTTGTTTTTGGAATGTCCGGACCGTAAATTTGCATGAGGATTTGTACTCTTGTATGGTTGACAAGAGTGCAAGCCTCTCTTTCTTTTTCTTATATTTCTCTTCTCTAAATAATATCTCAAGGCTGTATTTGAATTTAAAGAGAGAAACTTGTTTGAAGATATGGTTCATAAGCACGGATTCATGGGAAAAGAAAAGTAAGACATTGGAAGTGAATTGACTAACCGATCCAAGCTTGTAGGTTTGTGGGCCTTCAAGCTTTCTCATTCTGACTAACATGGAAGGATCACCTTAGAGATCCAGATTCTTAACAATAATAGCTCCACTTGTGCAAGCCTGGAGTTGTAGAGTACCAGCCGTGACATGCAAGTCTGACTCTCTAGGAGAACCATTTGAGTAGTCTTTCCGTATAACTTGCTTGTTGCTTATCACTGCCGCCATTGCAATTGTTACACAGTTATGTCTTCGGTATGGGTGTAAATGAGAGATGGATATTGTGATATGTATAATACACCATATGTGTCTTAGCTAGCTGAAGCAATTACGTCTCCTACGTTGCTGACAGGCTGTGAAGAATCATTACTGACTGTAGGTGACAAAGTTTGCCGGCATTCTTATGCACCTCGTTAACATTTGTCACGCAGTGAAAGTTCACCCCATCAAAGAGGCTATGTTCAACAGTGGACCCCACGGTCATCTAGAAGATTCCAC
>JAOTJB010012731.1:0-11276 GCA_027123815.1 Erythroxylum minutifolium | reverse complement strand
TTTCCCACCGAAGGTGCCTAGCTATTGTGCCAATGGGCTGTTTTGCCCACCGAAGATACCTAGTGACCATGCCAACATATTGTTTTACCCACTGAGGTTTTCTAGCAATCGTGTCAATGTGGTATTTTGCCCATCGACGGTGCCTAGTGACAATGCCAATAGGTTGGTTTATTCACCGATAGAGCCCAACGAGTTGTTTTGCTAGCTGAAGGTGCCCATCTAGTTGTTTTTCCCATCAAAGTTACCTGATGACTGTGTCAACAGGTTGTTTTACCCACCAATGATGACCAATGGGCTGTTTTTCCCATCGAAGGTGTCTAGCGATGTGCCAGCCTGTTGTTTTGCACACCTAAGGTGCCCAATTGTCTGTTTTGTAGAACGAATGTGCCTAGCGACCATGCCAATGGGTTGTTTTGCTCACCAATGGTGCCAAAGGTGTCAAATGCGTCGCTTTTACCATAGAAGGGTCCTAGCGACTGGGCCAAAGAGTTGTTTTACCCACCGAAGGTGCCTAGCAACTGTGCCAACAGGCTGTCTTTCCCATAGAAGGTATCCAATGAGCTGTTTTTCCCACCTAAAGGGAACAACGACCATGCCAATTGGTTATTTTACCCACCGATGGTGCCCAACGGGTTGTTTTGCTGACCAAAGGTGCCCAACTGGTAGTTTTGCCCACCAAAGGTGCCTAACAATCATGCCAACAGGCTGTTTTACCCACCGACGATTCCCAACGGTACTTTTTCCCACCAAAGGTGCCCAACTGGCTATTTTTCCCACCAAAGGTCCCTAACGACCGTGCCAACAGGCTGTTTTACCCACCGATGATGCCCAATGGGCTATTTTTCCCATCGAAGGTGCCTAGCAACCGTGCCAACGTGTTGTTTTGGTCACCATAGGTGCCTAATTGGCTGTTTTTCACACTGAATGTGCCTAGCAACCATGCCAATGGATTGTTTTGCCCACCGATGGTGCCTAGTGATCATGGCAATGAAACATTTTGCACACCGAAGGTGTGGGAACGAGCGTTTTTTTGCTGAAAGCACCTAGCAACTGTGCCAACAAACTATTTCGCACACTAAAAGTGCCCAATCGGTTGTTTTGCATATCGAATGTGCCTAGCGACCATACCTACAGGTTGTTTTTCCTACCCAAGGTGTCTAGCAACCTTGCCAACAAACTATTTTGCCCACCAAGGTGTGTCAACAGGCTGTTTTCTCTACTGAGGTACCTAGCGTTTGTGCCAACATGCTGTTTTGCCCACTATAGGTACCCAACTTGGCTGTTTTGCCCACAGAAGGTGCCTAATGGGCTGTTTTTCACATTAAACGTGCCAAGCGACCATACCAATGGGCTGTTTTGCCCACCGTTGGTGCCTAGCAATTGTCCCAACAAAATTTGTTTCCTACTTAAGGTATGCCAATGGGCTATTTTTTGCATCGATGGTGCCTAACGACCGTCTCAACGAGCTATTTTACCCACCAATGGTACCTAGCAACTGTGCCAACGGGCTATTTTGCCCACTCAGGGAGCCTAGCGACCTTGCCAACGAGCTCTTTTTCCCACCAAATGTGCCTAGCGACCTTGCCAATGGGCTATTTTACCCATCGAAGGTGCCTAGCGACTGTGCAAACTAACTATTTTGCCCACCGAAGGTGCCCAATGAATTGTCTTCCCACAGAAGGTGCCTGGCAAACCCACAAAATATGCGTAGCGTCCGTGTCAACGAGCTATTTTGCCCACCGAAGGTACTTAATTGGCTTTTTTGTCCACCAAAAGTATCCAATGGGATGTTTTGCACATCGAATGTGCCTAGCGACCATGCCAACAGGTTGTTTTGGCCACCGATGGTGCCTAGCGACCATGCCAACAAAATTTGTTGCCTACCGATGGTTTGCCAATGAGCTATTTCTCCCACCAATGGTGCCTAGCGACTGTGCCAACGGGCTGTTTTACCCACCGATGGTGCTTAGCAGTCATACCGATAGGATGTTTTGCCCACTGAGGGAGCCTAGCAACTATGCCAATGGGCTCTTTTTCCCACCGAATGTGCCTAGTGACCTTGCCAACAGGCTATTTTACGCAGCGAAGGTGCCTAGCAACCATGCTAATAGGCTGTTTTGCCCACCAAAGGTGCCTAATGAGTTGTTTTCCCCACCAAAAGGGCCTAGCTACTGTGCCAACGAGTTGTTTTCCCCATCAAAGGTGCCTATGACTGTGTCAATGGGCTATTTTTCCCATCGAGGGTGCCTAGAAATTGTGCCAATAAGCTGTTTTGCCTACCAAAGTACCTAGCCACCTTGCCAACAGACTATTTTGCCCATCAAAACAGCCCAGTGATCATGTGAATAGGAAGTTTTACCCACTGAAGGGGCCTAGTGGCTGTGCCAACGGGTTGTTTTGCCCATAAAAAATGCCTAGCGACTGTGCCAATAGGTTGTTCCCCCCCAATGGCATCTAATTGGCTATTTTTCCCACCAAACGTGTCTAGTAATTGTGCAAACGAGTTGTTTTGCCCATCGAAGGAGCCCAATGGGTTGGTTTGCCCACCAAAGGTGCCTAGCGACCATGCCAATGGGTTCTTTTGCCCATCGATGGTGCCTAGTGACCGTATCAATGAACTTTTTTGCCCTCCGATGGTGGGCCAACAAGTTGGCTATTTTTTATCATCGAATGTGCCTAGCAACCCTATTAATGGGTTGTTTTGTCCACCGAAGGTGTCTAACGACTATACCAGTTGGCTATTTTTCCCACGGAAGGTAACTGGGGACTAAGCCAATGGGTGTTTTTTCCATCGAATGTGCCAAGTAATTGTGCCAACAGGTGTTTTGTGCACCAAAGGTGTGCCAATGAGTTGTTTTTCCCACTGAAGCTGCTTAGCAACCATGCCAACATGCTATTTTTCCATCGAATTTGCCTACCGATTGTGTCAACGGACTATTTTGCACTCTGAATTTAACTAAAGGACCATTTTTCCCGTCGAAGGTGCCTAGCTACTGCGCCAGCAGGCTGTTTTGTGCACCAAAGATGCCTAATGACCATGCCAACAGATTGTTTTGCCCATCGAGGGTTCCTAACGACCCTACCAACATGCTATTTTACCCACTGAGGACGCCTGGCGACAGTGCCAACAGATTGTTTTACCCACCGATGGTGCCTAGTGACTATGTCAACGAATAGTTTCCCCCACCAAAGGCCTTCCAATAGGCTGTTTTTTTCCGAGATGTACCTAGTGTTTGTGCCAATGAGCTGTTTCACCCATCAAAGCTTTTTGTCCACTGAAGGTACCTAATTGGCTGTTTTGCCCACCGAAGGTTCCCAATGGGCTATTTTTCACACCAAACATGCCTAGCAACCATGCCAATAGGTTGTTTTGCCCATTGATGGTGCCTAGGGACTGTGCTAACAAAATATATTCTCTATCAAAGGTGTGCCAACAGGCTATTTTTCTCACCAATGGTGCCTAAGGATCATGCAAAGAAGCTATTTTACCCACTGATGGTGCCTCACAACTGTGCCAACAGGTTGTTTTGCCCACCAAAGGAGCCTAGCAATTATGCCAGTGGGCCATTTTTCCCACCGAATTTGCCTAGTGACCTTGCCAATGGGCTATTTTACACATCAAAGGTGCCTAGCAACTTTGTTGTTGAGTTGTTTTGCCCACCAAAGCTGCCTAATGGGTTGTTTTTCCCTCCAAAAGTGCCTAGAAGCAGTGCCAATGGGTTGTTTTGCATATTGAAGGTGCCTGACAATCGTGCTAATGGACTATTTTTCCCATCGAGGGTGCCTAGAAATCGTGCCGACAAGCTGTTTTACAAAACCAAAGTACCTAGCGACCTTGCGAATGGGTTGTTTTGCCCACCAAAAGGGCCTAGCGATCGTGCCAACAGGTTGTTTCACCCATCGAAGGTGCCCAATGGGCTGTTTTTACCACCGAAGGGGCCTACTAGCCTTGCCAGCATGTTGTTTTGCCCACCAAAGGTGCTTAGCAACCATGCCAATTCGTTGTTTTCCCATTGAAGGTACCCAATGAGCTATTTTTCCTAACTAGAGGAAACAATGGCCATGCCAAAGGGTTGTTTTGCTGATCGATAGTGCGTAATGAAAGTGCCAACATGCTGTTTTACCACCAATGATGCCCAACTGGTTGTTTTCCCGCCAAAATTGCCTAACGATGATGCCAATGAGTTATTTTACCCACCGATGGTGCCCAACGGGTTGTTTTCCCCACCGAAGGTGCCTAACGACTGTGCCAATGTCCTGTTTTGCCCTACAAAGGTGCCCAATTGACTGTTTTACATATCGAATATGCCTAGCGACCATGCCAACGGGTTGTTTCGCCCATCGATGGTGCCTACTGGCCACCCCAATGAAATGTTTTGCCTACAGAAGGTGGGCCAACTAGTTATTTTCCTACCGATGGTGCCTAGTGCCTAGTGATTGTGCCAAAAGGCTGTTTTACTCAACAATGATGCCCAATAGGTTGTTTTGCCCACTGAAGGTGCCCAACTAGTTGTTTTTCCCACCAAAGGTGCCTAACGGCTGTGCCAACAGGTTGTTTTACCCACCGATGGTGCCCAACGGGTTGTTTTCCCCATCAAGGTGCCTAGCGACTGTGCCAACGTCCTGTTTTGCCCTACAAAGGTGCCTAATTGACTGTTTTACATGTCGAATGTGCCTAGCGACCAGGCCAACGGGTTGTTTCGTCCACCGATGGTGCCTACTGGCCACCCCAATGAAATGTTTTGCCTACAGAAGGTGGGTCAACTGGTAGTTTTCCTACCGATGGTGCCTAGTGACTATGCCAACGGGCTATTTTACCCATCGATGGTGCCTAGTAACTGTGCCAATAGGCTATTTTGCCTACTGAAGGTGCCTAATGAGTTGTTTTTCTACCGATGGGGTCTAGCGGTCGTGCCAATGGGTTATTTTATCCATCGAAGGTGCCTAACGACCATGCCATCAGGCTGTTTTGCCCGCTAAAGGTGCCCAACGAGTTGTTTTCTGGGCTAAGCGAACAACGATAGTGCCAAAGGGTTGTTTTGCCCATCAATAGTGCCTAGCAAAAGTGCCATCTGACGGTTTTACCCACCTAAGGTGACCAACGGGCTGTTTTGTGCACCAAAGGTGCACCAATAGGCTATTTTATCCACTGAAGATGCGCCAACATGCTATTTTACTAACAAATATGCCTAGCAACCATGCCAAAAGGCTATTTTTCCCACCGATGGTGCCTATCGATTGTGCCAACGAGTTGTTTTACCCACTAAAGGTGCCTAACAATTACGCCAACAGGATGTTTTGCCCACCCCGAGAGCCTAGCGACCATACCAATAGGCTCTTTTTCCCACTGAATGCACCTAGTTACCTTACTGACGGGATATTTTACCCATCGAAGGTGTTTAGCGACTTTGCCAACAGGCTGTTTTGCCCACCGAAGGTGCGCAATGAGTTGTTTTTCCCACCGAAGGGGCCTACTGCCCATGCCAACGGGTTGTTTTTTCCCATCGAAGTTGCCTAATGACCCAGCCAATGGGCTATTTTTGCCATTGAGGGTGCTTGGAAACTGTGCCAATAGGTTGTTTTTCCCATCAAAATACCTGGCCACCGGGCCAACGTGCTGTTTTGCCCACCAAAGGGGCTAGTGATCTTATGAACAGGTTGTTTTACCAACCGAAGGTGACCAATGGGTTATTTTTACCACTGAAGGGGCCTAGGGAAAATGGCAGCGGGTTGTTATACCCACAAAGGTGCCCAATGGGCTGTTTTTCCCACCAAAAGGGCTTGGCGGTAGTGCTAGCGGGTTGTTTTACCCAACAAAGGTGCCTAGCGATTTGGCCAATGGGCTGTTTTCTCCATCTAATGCGCCCAATGAGCTATTTTTCCCACATTAGTGAAACAACGACCTCGAAAAAGTGTTGTTTTGCTCATCGGTCCCACCAGCAAAAGTGCCATTGGGTAGTTTTACCCACCCAAGTTACCCAATGAGCTGTTTTACCCACCAAAGGTGTGCCAGCGGTCTACTTTGCCCATAAAAAATGAGCCAATGTGTTGTTTTTTTCACCGAATATGCCTAGACCATGCCAACGGACTATTTTGCTAATTAAAGGCATGCCAATGAGCAATTTTTTCCATCAAATACGCCTAGCAATTGTGCCAACAGGTTGTTTTGCCTGCGAAGGTACCTTACGGCTAGGCCAATGGGTTGTTTTGCCCACTTAGGGTACCTAGCGATCGTGTCAACGGGCTATTTTGCCCACCAAAGACACCCAACAAGCTATTTTTCCCAGCAAAGGTGTTTAGCAACTGTGCCAACGACATGTTTTACCCACCGAAGGTGCCTAATGGGTTGTTTTGCCCACCAAAGGTCCATAGCAACCATGCCAACTGGTTGTTCTGCCCACTGGTAGTGCCTAGCGACCCTACCAACGAATTGTTTTGCCCATAGATGGTGTGCCAACGGGTTGCCAACAGATGGTGCACCAACAGGTTTGCTATTTTTTCATCGAATATGCCTAGCAACTCTATCAATGGGTTGTTTTGTCCACTAAAGGTACCTAACCACTATGCCAACGAGTTGTTTTGACAACTGAAAGTGTCTAGCGATTGTGGCAACAGGCTATCTTGCTTACTGAAGGTGCCCAACGGGCTGTTTTTCCCCCTGAGGATGCCTACCACTATGCCAACGGGCTGTTTTTCCCACCAAAGGTAACTGGGGACTATACCAACAGGCTATTTTGCCCACCTAGGTTGCCTAGGGACCGTGTCAATGAGCTATTTTACCTACCAAAGGTATGCAAATGGGATGTTCTATACATCGAATGTGCCTAGCGACGGTGCCAATGGACTGTTTTGCCCACCAAAGGTGTGCCAACAGTCTATTTTTCCCACTAAAGCTACCTAGCAACCATGTCCATGAGCTGCTTTGTCGACCAAAGGTGCGCCAACGTGCTATTTTTTCCATCAAATATGCCTAGCGATCGTGTCAATGGATTGTTTTACACGCTGAAGGTACCCAACAGGCCATTTTCTCGCCAAAGGTGCCTAGCTACTATGCCAACATGTTGTTTTGCCCACCGAAGATGCCTAGCAACTATGCTAACAGGTTGTTTTCCCACCGAGGGTTTCTAGCGTCCATGCCAATGTGCTATTTTGCCCATTGAGGGTGCCTAGTGACCGTGCTGATAGGCTGTTTTACTCACTGATGGTGCCCAACGGGTAGTTTTATCCACTGAAGGTGTCTAACTGGTTGTTTTTCCCCCCAAAGGGGCTAAACAACTATGTCAACAGGTTGTTTTACCCACCGAAGGAGCCCAATAGGTTGTTTTGGCCACCAAAGGTGCCTAGTGACCATGTCAACAGTTTTGTCCATGGATGGTATGACAACGGGTTGTCCACCGATGGTGTGCCAAGGGGTTGGCTATTTTCTTAATCCAATATGCCTAGGAACCCTATCAATGGGTTGTTTTTTCCATCGAAGGTACCTAATGACTATGCCAATGGGCTGTTTGTTTCACCGAAGGTAACTGGGAACTTTGGAAACGGGCTATTTTGGCAGCCAAAGGTATGCAAACCGGACATTTTTTCCATCAAATATGCCTAGCGACCATGCCAAAAGGTTGTTTTGCCCACCGATGGTGCCTAACGACCCTGCCAATGAACTATTTTGCCCGCGAATGGCATGCCAACGGGATTGCTGTTTTTTTCTTCGAATGTGCCTAGTAACCCTATTAATGGGTTGTTTTGTCCACCAAAGGTACCTAATGACTATGCCAACGAGTTGTTTTGCCCACCGAAGGCTCCCCACTAGTTGTTTTTCCCACTGAAGGTGCCTAGTGATTGTGCCAACAGGCTGTATTACACATTGAAGGTGCCCAATAAGCTGTTTTTCCCACCGAAGGTAACTAGGGACTATGCCAACGGGTTGTTTTGCAATCCTAGGTTGCCTAGTGAGCATGTCAATGAGCTATTTTGCCGACTGAAGGTATGCAAATGAGACATTTTTTCACTGAATGTGCCTAGTAACAGTGCCAACGGACTGTTTTGCCCACCTAAGCAGCCTAGTGACCATGCCAATGAGTTGTTTTGTCAACTAAAGGTGCATCAACGACCTGTTTTTTTACAACAAATGTGCCTAGCGATCGTGCCAACGGATAATTTTGCATGTCGAAGGTACCCAACGGGCCATTTTTCCCGCCAAAGGTGCCTAGCTACTATACCAACAGGCTGTTTTGCCCACTGAAGATACCTAGCGACCATGCAAACAGGTTGTTTTGCCCATCGAAGGTTTCTAGTGACCGTTTCAACTTGTTATTTTGCCCATCTAGGGTGCCTGATGACCGTGTCAACAAGCTATTTTACTCATCGATGATGCCCAACGAGTTGTTTTGCCCATTAAAGGTGCCCAATTGGTTGTTTTTCCCACCAAAGGTGCCTAACGACAGTGCCAACATGTTGTTTTACCCACTGATGGTCCCTAATGTGCTGTTTTCCCACTGAAGGGGTCTAGCGACCCTGTTAGTGTGTCGTTTTTCCCACCTAAGGTGCCTAATCGACTATTTTGCACACCGAATGTGCCTAGCGACCATGCCAACGGGTTGTTTTTCCCACCAATGGTGCCTAATGACCGTGGCAATGAAATGTTTAGCCCGCCGAAGGTATGGGAACACGATTTTTTTCCTCCGAAGGTGCCTAGCAGCCGTGCCAACGGGCTGTTTCGCCCACCAAAGGTACCCAATTGGTTGTTTATCCCACCTAAGCTACCTAGCGACCACGCCATCTAACTGTTTTGCTTACCGAAGGTGTACCTAGCGTCCATGCCAACGAACTATTTTGCCCATTAAAGGTACCCAACTAGTTGTTTTGCCCACTGAGGTGCCCAATGGGTTGTTTTTCACACCGAACGTGCTTGGCGATCATGTCAATGGGTTGTTTTGCCCACTGATGGTGTCTAGCAACCGTGCCAACAAAATTTGTTGCCTACTGAAGGTGTGCCAACGGCTATCTTTCTCATCGATGGTGCCTAGCGACTATGCCAATGAGCTACTTTACCCACCGATGGTGCCTAGCAACCGTGCCAATAGGTTGTTTTGCCCACCTAGGTAATCTATTGACCTTGCCAATAGGCTCTTTCTCCCACCAAATGTGCCTAGCAACTTTGCCAATGGGTTATTTTACCCATTGAACGTGCCTAGCCACCGTGATAATGGGTTGTTTTGCCCACCAAATGTGCCCAATGAGTTGTTTTTCCTACTGAAGGGGCCTAACGGTCATGGCAACGGGTTGTTTTGCCCACTGAAGGTGCCTAACAATCGTGCCAATGGGCTATTTTTCCATTGAGGGTGCCTAGAATCCGTGCCAATAGACTATTTTTCAAAACCAAAGTACCTAGTGACCTTAGTAATGGGTTGTTTTGCCCACCAAAGGGACCTAAAGATTATGCCAATAGGTTGTTTTACCCACTGAAGGTGTCCAAAGGGTTGTTTTTACTACTAACAGGGACTAGAGATCGTGCTAACAGGTTGTTTTACCCACTGAAGGTGCCCAATGGGCTATTTTTACCATAAAAGGGGCCTAGCGACTAGGCCAACGAGTTGTTTTGCCCACCGAAGGAGCCTAACGACTGTGCCAACTGTTAGTAGTGTGCCCTAGGCCAATGTTCATATGTGACTTTTGTATTGACATTCTAACTTATTAATAACACATTATGAGGTATTCTTCAAAATATGCAGGTATATTGTTTATGTAATGTGATTTACATTCCATGAATTGTATTAGGCACCGTCTCAATATCAACAAGAGTATGACCAACACTAATTTCGGCAAAGGTTTGAGTTCTCCACCATAATTTTACATTTCTATCGAGATACATTGCCAAAACGTTTAACTTTTCAGCATCCGGAACCTTAGCAGCTACAAAATATTGCTCCATATCTCACAAGAAGTTCTTAAGTTCTTTAGCAATCCGAATGCCTTTAAAGACTTTTGGCTCACACACCTTTAGCATGGTTCTTTCAATATGTCCCGCATCTATAGTTACAATCGCACATCTAAGAATAATCACCCGTCTCAAAATTAACATCCTCCTATGCTTTAAACAATTCATCCACTTGATCTCGCAATGTTTGGATTTGCTCTCCTAAGGCTTCAAAACGTGATGCATAAGATGAAACTTCTTCTTCACCCGTAGGTAAAGGACCGATAAGCACTTTCACCCTCGTGACATGCTCCGTAAGATTGTTTCCATCCGTCATCGAATCACCAACACAACTCTGATACCAACTGTTACAAGAACTTTACAAAAAACTCCAAGTTCTCTAACAAAATGCGTCAAAATCTAAGTACGATAGTTAAACTCTTGCAATTCAACTCAACCTTACCAATCCTCTGTGTTTAAGATGTTTACCACAAAGGCAAAGCAAACTCATGAAATTCACTTAGCCAACACATTAGAATGGACAACAATAAGCCAACTTTTATATTACTCATAATTGATACAAAGGATACAAAGCTTCAACTCTCTCTAATAAATGAAGCCTTGCTCAAAATAGCTATTTATATGTTCTAGAAGACTTGTTGGGCAATAATATAAGACAGTGGTCTTAAGGCCACTAAGCCATTAACTTAGTTGGTGGTTGGCATCCCCAACCACTTTAGGCACTAATTTAGTAAATGTTTATATAACTTACCACTATCTCACTCCTAAGTTAAAGCAACATGTGTAAAATTCTTACATGACATCTCATCCATGTTCTTTGCCACGTCATTCTACTTTCTTGATGATTCATCCCACTAACTTTGTCATATCACCCATGATCTTCATATAAAGGTGAAAGTTAGCCAAGTTTTGAGCCAATTCACGCGTGGTCTAACCAATACACACCAATGGTCTAGTCCATTCACCCATGGTTCATCATTTGAGCTAGATTTCATCCTTAGTCCCACCAAAGACACCTTAGGCAAGTCCAACTCACCTTAGCCAATCAACACCCCACAGTCATCGCAACTCAAACTATGCCTGATCTTTACTTTGTTAAGTTACTTTAGTTCCTTTGATACACCTTCCTTATGCCTAATCCATGCTGGACGTTAGTCAAAGCTCACTAATGCTAACAAAAAAGATCATGCAATGTTAAGGAGCTATCACATAGAAACTATCTGGACTGTTCCCTTTGTTGGCGTGATAAACCTCTTCTTCTTTTCGTCATTTCCTTTTTTCAATAATTACATTCCACTTTTTTCTTTTCCATAATTCAATTTTATTTCTTCCCTCACTACAT
>JAOTJB010012713.1:0-11276 GCA_027123815.1 Erythroxylum minutifolium | reverse complement strand
GGAGTTCGATAGTATTTTCACGTAGCGCTCCATTATCTTAGGTTATGTGTCGGAATGACCCACGGGCGTTCCGGTACGTCCTCTAGGGTAATGGGGTGTTACAAATATTTATCGATGTCGTTTAATCCTTAATATTTATAGTAATTGTAATATTTGAGGCCTTGAGATCATATTTCAAAATCATTTGATGGATTGTCAAAATTTTATCAAATAAGTTACTATTGGTGTGATATTTTTTAATTAATTTTTACATTACGAAACCCATTAGTGTCACGTGGAATCTATATAGCACTAGTGAGTCCCACTTCCAAAATAAGGACTTCTCTTATTGCAACCAACAACATCATTATCATCTCTATCTTTGGCTCTGGATGTCAACGACCTCCATCCTCGATATGGTCCATGAAAACTCCTCATAATCCTTTAATTTTTAACACTTCTTAAAGTCCCTCTAAGTACTTGTTCTTATTATCTTACCCTTAAGACTTATTTTAGTAACAAAATTTATATTTCAAATTTAATTATTTAAAATTTGTTATTTACTTTACTAGTTATGTCTCACAAAAGTGTCACTATTTCTGTGAGACATATTGTTCTTTTGATAAAACTTGAAATTGCTCTGACGAATAACAAAGTAGATGAAGCATGGACAAGTTTTATTGATTTCAACAAGTTGTATATTCTTTCTATAGGTTTTTTATTGAGTAGATTGATTGTTGAACTAACTCATCTGAATCCAAATGGTTATGTAAAGTAAGTAGCTTGGTCTTAGCAATTTTGGAAAATAATCCCAATTTACTTGAAGTTAGCATCCTTACTAAAGTTACACCCTCCTTGGTAAAAACACAAATGTATCTTCCTACATTTATGATCCTTATGGTCACATTGGAGAGACATACAAAATCTCGATTAGATATCATGGTTATCATCATCAACACTTAATTGAATCTTGTATAAACATAAGATCTAGGGATGTTTGATTATACATATTTTATGATGTTTTATACATCATAAAGAGGTTGTTTTTAATAGACCTAGATGCAATGTGACATGAAGATATTACAAAAAGTCAAATAAACATAAAATATGTATAAAAATGAATTAAATAATAATAAATGAATTAAATAAAATATAATAATAACAACTTAAAAAAACTACAAACCTTCATTAGGTGATGCAAGTTTAGAAGATAAAGTTATTAAAAAAATAGTAGGATAAGTAAACCTAATATGTTGTGAAGTTCTACTTATACCTAATATGCTACAAAGTTCTGCTCACCATTTCTTAAGTTGTGCGGGTCATCCTTGCTCAACGACCATGTTAATATGCTTTGTATGATTCCAATTTTATCGAATGTCCCTGCAGGAATAACCAGCAGTTGTTTCTTCATAATAATTAAAGGTTAGTTTACTACTTTAAGCTAACGATGTGGTTTTATTCAAGTTACTTAGACGAAACGACAAGCCACTACATCGCTTTATTAAAAACTAAACCAAACACGTGGCTTCACTATCAAGACATGTCCCAACTCGAGTAATAATCCATCCGTAGTGAAGAAAAGACTTATGTACCTAGGCATTTAATGTAGACAGCTTTGCTCTAACAAGACCAGATTTTGAAGAACTTAACATAGGAAGCTGTAACCAAACTTCCACTGTCGATAGGGAATATCCCATTATTACGTATAACAAGTAATGTTTAGATTCTTAAAAGTCATAAACGATCAAATCATAAAAATACAATCTTTACCAAAAAAATGTGTATCAAAGGAAACTCGCAACAAACTAGGGAGCAAAAATTAGAACTCGAGAAAAAAATGAAAATTTAACAAAAAGATATGAATGTGAAGAGTTTTTTTTTTAAATCACCAAATCATTAAGCATTCGTTTGGTTGCATCAATCTACTGTTTACAGCAATAGTTCATTGTAACAAGTAAAACAAAACCAAGTGCAATGAAAATAAACCAAGTAACCATGCATACAATTGACAAATCTAGGCCATATAAGCTTATCAGAACCATGGAGACAGAGCAAAGAAATGAGATTTGTTGAAGTGAAAACCACTTTCTTCTTTTCACAGTCAAATGGAGAAAACTAAAAATGGTGGCACTCATACAAAACACACAAAGAGAGGTGAGAAAGAACTCGTCTTTCATCCACTCAAAACCCAACAAACACCATAAATAAGGAACAGGGGAGTGAGTGGTGTTGAAGCAGAAGCAGACGAAATAGGTTCGAACTTGAAACAAAAATGGTTCAAACAAAGCCCTTGAAATGAGCTGAAACTCGGTCAAAAAACTTAGAAACTTCGAGAGAAAAAGCTAAACGGTCATCAAGCTTTTGAAACATTCGTTAAACAAGCAACAAAGCCAGGTTGAAGCAAGAGAAGAGCCAAAAATTGAGGAATCGTGAACGAGAAGAGAGAATCAAAGAACAAATTGAGAAAGTTTATAAATAGAAAAAGGCAAATCCAATATTATTATTAATAAATACTGAAGAGCACAAATAATTAGATGATAGGCATTAGCATCAACAGATTTATTGAGCTTGGCCCCATTAGATATATTACTACTAATTATTTTGCTTATGATCAAGATTGAGATCGGGACTTATCTTGTGTCTAACTTATTATAGGGAGAAGATGGTAAATGAAAGGAGAAAATAGGCCTTTATTGTAAAAGTGGAATCCACTAGTATAAGTCTCATATAATGTAAAAAATTGATTAAAAAATTCAAGTTGTCTTTAACATGAACTTAACTAATAAAATCCTAAGGATCCTATTAAATGAGAGTTTGATTTAGATAATTTTGAAATGTTATTGTGTTTTTGAATCCTTCCAAACATTAGGATCTAAATTAAATTTTAGTTCCAACATAGGACAAAACGTAGTGTTGACATGCATAAAAAGGATTTTAACATTTGGAAAATCGTATAATATGATCCCCAAATTGACATAATCCTAATTTTCTATCAGGGTTTCATTAATATAGTAGAGTTAGCAATTATTTTTAACTTACAAGCCTATACTGCATGGGCCCCTAAAAAATGTAACACCAAATTATATCCCTAGACAATGAACACTTGGTGAAACATGCTTGTCAATACTAACTTCTTCATTTGTAAACTCAAAGCTTAAACTATTCTCATGGGCATAATTTGAAGATAGGAATCATGCTATTGTAGCAAGTTAAGCATCATCGATTTACATTATATGTCAGTTTCTATCCTTTGGAAGTTCCCTCACTTGCTCTACTTCCTCTCTTTTTTTTCCTCGTTATCACAATTTGAAAACTCAGGGGTAGTAACTATGAGACTAGTTGTAACTCAGAGGTAGCTAAGATGGTTATACAATATGAGAATTAGATGGAGCAGGCATGGAGTCTCATTGTTCCCCTTTCATTGTAAATAATTAGCATAGACACTTCCATTGTTGTAAAAGTAGTAAGTTTATGATTCATTATATGAGAACTCAAGGACATAAATTCTTATACAAGAGAGCAATTCACCATTGTGGGCTTTCTTTAAAAGAGCACATTAAAGCCTCTCATTATTGCTTATGCTTCAACATATTTTCCTAAAACCTTAATTAAATGTATTTTATTCTATTAACTCTTTATATGAGCTTGTCTGGAACACCATCATAGTGGCTTTGAAAAGCATCAATCTTAAAAATGTATACCTAACATTTGTGAGAGATTTTTAGGCTGAATAAGATTGACAGTAAGCTCAAATGACAATTTTCTGAACCCTAAATCCCTAAACAAAATTTGTAGTTAGTTTTGGTATTTATAAGTCAATGTTTATCGCCTACGTGGCTAAAGTTTATCCTTAAGTTAAAAAGTTGTCAAATCAGCTATTATAACTTAACCTTATCAGAAAAAAAGAAGTTTCATCAGTTTGGGGTTCATATTATACATTTTTTAAATCATTAGGATTCTTTTTATAGATTGAAAAATGTTAAGAGTGTAACTTAAATTTGGTACAAATATTAAGGACTAAAATATACCTTTGTCCTTGAAGATAAATGATTAATGTGTACTAGGATTTTTATTCATATTTGAAACAATCATTAGAGTTTAACACACTGATTTTTTTTAACAAATATGGGATATCGCCATATGTCAACATTTTAAACCTTCTAGCTTCAAATAAAAAACAAAAGGTACTAAATACGTCACTTTTATTAATTATATGGTCATTATGTAGTGGCTATTAGTAGTTATTATTACTAAATATATAAAAAATTATTTTATTGAAATATGTTTTTACAATTTACGATTGCAATGACCACTAATGATCTTAAATTATTGGCTATAAAACTTTTTCCTTATAAAAATAGTATAGAAAACTTCTTCTAATTACTAAATTAATCATTTGAAGTCAAACGAGGGATTCATACATGAAATATAGTCTTGTATGCCTACTTAGACTAAGACTTGTATTATGATCTTTAAGTTCAAATAGTATTAGCTCAAGAGTCTCCTAGAAAGTATAAAGGTACATTACATCATTTTAGCCTTGTCTCTATCACAATTGCCCATAAATAAATTTGATTGGAAAATTTTCAACATTGTCAAAGCTCCAAATGACCTTTAAAAAGGGTTCAGATCACCTGTTCCCATTACCTTGTGTCTACCCTATTCTATGGGCATTCATCCATCTAATATTGGATGGATGTATGCTCATGAAATAGAGTAGGCACATGGTAATTGGAACAGATGATCTGTTTTCTTTTAAAAACATTCCACCAACTCTATATTTGCCATCAATGGATTAAAAGAGATCGAACTAATTAGTTCAATTAGGTAAACTAAGAACCAACCATTTAGTCAGTCCAGTTATATATAATAACCTTTAAAGCTCTAAACTAGTCGATTAAAAAGTAAACTAACTAGTTCTTTTAAATCCGTAAAAATTGTTTGTACTAGTCTAGAGAGTTATAACATCAATGCTTCTTCTCCATTGTATCTCTTTACATTTTATCTCATAAAGAAATGTTAAAATGAAAGCATGCATCAAATCTAAGATGCTCATAAAGCATCCACTTTATTTTCATTTTTTAAAGTAGAAAGGATCTTATAATGATCATGAAAAAAATAACCACAATAACAAATGTGAACATTTCAATTCTAACATAATAGCATTAAGGCACTAGAAAACTAAAGGAGGATGGTTCTGATTTATCTTAAATATACAAAGGATTGGAGCTAGAAGTGGAAGAAAAGAAAGAAACAAAGGCCTAATCATGTTTGGAATGAATCTGTTACTCTCTCAATTACTCCAATAGATTTGACCTAATTATCATCTCTATACACCCTTTCTTGTCTATTCCTATGTATCAAAACTAGAAGAAAAATTTACATGTTGAACTAAGATTTTTTTTAAAAAAGAAAAAAGGACACAAAGCAGTTATTTTAATAAATATAAGGTTATATAATTGGATTTTGTAATTTGATATAAAGATGACTAATTTGATATAAGGAAAATGACACTTTTTTCTTTCCATGATGATGATTATTTGACTTATTTAATTTCATCTCCTTCGTTAAGTTGCTTGGACCCTCCCTCATTCTAAATTTTTCTCCCTTTCATAGGTCAAGCCAAATTATATTTGAGTTTAAACATTTTTAAATTATTAAATTTAAATTTAAATACTCTTTTACTCATTTTTATAATTTATATTTTACTAATATCAATTTTATAACAATATATAATACTAAAAATTTAAAAATTGTGTACCTCTATGTTTTGATACCTATTTCTTTATGTCCAATTCCATTCATTTAATATCCCCTTTAGCGTCATTGACATAAGCGTTTCTAGTCCATCTCTTTATATTTTATATTTTATTTCTATATATATGGAACGTTTCAAAATCATCACACTTTTTGCACACACTGACTTTTTTATCACTCTTTTTTTAAGTACTCACTTGTCTTTGCCTCATCTTATACATTAGCTACCTAATATGATTATCCTATGTTTCCATAGTTTGAGAGATATTAATATAATATTTTAGTTATTGATTATAAAAGAGTCTTTATTTTTGTACCTATTATGAGTAACCTTCTTATCAAATTGTCACAGATACCCCAATAGTATATAGCCAACATGTATTGACATCATATCACAAAGAACATCATCCTTGTAATCACTCATAAAAAGGACCACCAACAACTACTTTGACACCTTAACTTCTTCATATCCATTCGACCATTGCAACATAGACAATTTATGATGCTTTAATGTAGCCAAATTCAACCTTTTAACTAATAAAGTACCAGCAACATTAGTACAACTGCTACTATTAATAATCATGCCACATATTTTTTTATTCACGTGACACCTAGTATGAAAAATGTGATCACGTTGGACCTCATACTACTTTCTTTAGATTATATGTTAAGAGAATGCCTATTAACTAGCAATCTCCATGCACATGTCCCTCAATGTTGGCATCACTATAATCCTCCAATAATAGCTTCTCATCATCACTTGAGCTAATACTCCCTATATCACCATTATCCATAATAATTTTGCCTTTTTTATTTGGATATTTAGAATCAATATGCCTAAATCCTTGATACTTGAAACACTTAATACGACGTGACTTAAAAGATGATTTAGCTTTGATTTGACCTTTGAAAACAACAACTGAATCTTTTACCTTCACATCTTTTCTAAGTTTTAAGGAAGTTTTGTTATCATTCCAATCTGATTCTATGAAGATTTAAAAGATAATACTATATTGGAACCTTTCAAATCTCAAAATAATATTGTTCTAAGTAAAATATACTTTAACTAAGACTTACTCCTAAATTTAATATCCATATAACTTTAAAATCAAGTATTAACTCAAACATAGAATAATGGATATCTTTAATACTTCACAAGCATCATGTATCTTAAATACTAAATACCTTTATTACATTATCTGTGTACTTAGAATTAGAATAAACAAAAGTCGTACCTATCTTTATATATCTAATTTCTAGAATTAAGTTATTATCTTTTTCATATCCGATAAGGGTTGTTCTTATATTGTCATATATTCAACAACTAAAAATATGAAATTTTGATTTTTATGAGTAATATATTTCTAAATACTCCCACCGAAGAGTATACAATTACTCCCACCGAAGAGGACTAATATAGTCTCAGTAATCTTCTTATAAATATGAAAAGTATACAATTATCTCCAAAACAAACAATTTGAATTTATTATAAAGGTTAATTTTTAATGTTTCATAACCTTTCAATTATATATCAAATGTATCAACAAAGACATTTGTTATAATTAGATATATTGTCATGATATTTGAGTTTCTTCAAATTTCATCTCACTCTTAATGCTTATCTTGAGAACCACTCTCCTATAAGTGTTCATTAAAATAAACATTTTATTCAATGGGTCTATACGATTATATCCAATGTTTTAGATATCTTATAATCTTTTACTATTTAAATTAGTTCTAAACTTATTTGATAACACATGCTTTAACTAAGTATTACATCCTAAATTCATTAACTTTGACTCTTTCAAACTTTTACCCTTCCATATCTAATATAAAGTTTTGCTAATTGATTTAATTGGAAATTTTGAAGATAAATTGTTTTACTAGATTAACCATAAAAAAATAAATACATTATTTCATATTGCAGTTTTATTCTTACACAAATCCATACTTTTGTAGAATTTAGTTATGAAGATAATCACTAGAGAATATCATTCCCTATAGATAACTAAGAAATTTTAAATCTCACCACTTTGATCTCATTGAAGTGCTTTAACATTTGCAATCCTTGATTTCTATTTAGATTTAAATAGTTTGAACTTTTAAAAATTTTAAATCAATATTTTATTTAATACACTTGACTATGTCATATAAATTCATTAGTCAATATAATAAAACACAAGAATCCATCCTTTTATGAATTGATATTACATATGTTTGTAGCGTCCCGTTATCATGGGGTACATATCAGAATACCCTAAGGACATTCCAATACATAACCTATGATAATGGTGCGTTACGTTCAATCACAACATTCACTTAACATGGCATCATTATTTTTAATTTTTTATATGACATTATAATGAAAAACACTATATTTTAAAACCCAAATTTCTCCTTTCATTTCATAAAACCAAATATTTACATTGACAATTTTCAATATCGTCCGAATATGAATATCAGCATATCCTAATACAAAATACACCACATGAAAAAGGAAATACACAAAAAGATTTATCTAATCTTCCAATCTCAGCTAACCGATTTCGAGCCATTTCTTTTTTTCCCCAAAAGTACAAGACTATACTCCTTGTAGTGTCTCTCAGTAGCTAAAGTCATCTCTCGGTCATGAAAAATCAAAGTTGCAATTTTGGTGAGTTATGCGAACTTAATAAGGTATCGATTCGATGGTTTACTAAATTCATGGAACACATCACACATATAACATATAATTCAAATCTTTGCATTTTTGCATAAATTATCACATATCACATTCTCACTTTAAGGGTAAGACAATTTTGTATTTTAAACAATGAAATATACTCATTAAAAATGTATATGAAATGCTCATGTGACTCTTCTCTAATTATTGCGTTGTTGTGACCGAGTGCCTAAACTGTCTCGTATCTATTGTAGATACTGGACTCATTTATACTGTCCCTTATCCATTGGGGATACAGGACTCATTTTACATAATGAGCCTTTAGCGCTTAATCACATTTGGAGCTTTAAGCTCTTTTTTGGTGGCTACTCAGGTCACAACTCTCAATATCTGATCAAGCATTCATGTATGGAATGCATCTCTCATAATCAATTAATCATGTCATGAAGCATTTAGTTCGTTACATTCACATACAAGTAGCACTTTAATATCACATTCATGCATCAAGTCTCGAACCTTAATTATCCGACATCAACATAATCAAATCACATTCATATCATCATTCAAAACATATTCTAAAGCAAATGATTAATTGTGTGAAACCGTCTAAGTTACTCACCGATTGCTCCTGAAGCTATTGCCTCGAAGTTCTGGCAACATCTAGATGTACATCAAGCAATATACACATATCACATTTTTGCATAATTAGAAGTGTTTATTAATGCACATTTATGTATATGAAATAAGCATAATGTATGTTCATGACAATCCTGGGTATCACTCTATTATTCTCATTATGTAAACATTCATATTTCCAAACTCACATAAGTGTCATTTATTCTAATGATTTATACCTCAATAAAACCATTAAAATCAAAATTCATAATTCCTTGGTCAATTCAGATTTTTCCTATAACAACTTTCGAGTCAAATTTCCATGTTCTTTTTGACTAAGAAAATGAAGTAATTTAAGGATACTTTCTTCTATAAAATTATTCTCCTATCTCTTAAGTTTCTAATGACACTAAGATCATTAAATTTGGTTCAGTAATCTATGAGTTATGCTTAAAATACTATATACTGAGCACATTTGAAACTTTGGCTTGTACATGATCATGCCGTCAAATTGTACAACTCATATCTCTCAATTCCCATATTAAAAAATTATCAACTTTATATCAGTTGAAAGCTAAGAGAATACACTACAACTTTTATGAAGAAACATTTATCTAATTCAGCATCTTTATCTAATTCAGCATCTATCGATACAGTTTATTCAATATCAACAAGACATGATTTCTGTCTCTGTTAATACTACAGCCTTAGTCAAAACTCAATTTCAATTCAGATTTTGAAATTCCTAGAGACAGAATTAAAATTAGATTTCTTCATAAAAATTGTAGTCCTATGTCTTTAGTTTACTGTAAATCAAAAATCATTCCAATTGGATAAATATAAATCAAGATATTGTCAAAATATCGAAGCATGTTCAGTGAACATAATCTAGTTATGAAATTCCAGAACTCCTCATCAATTTCATCTCAAATTTATCACCCAAATCCCATTTTATTTGGAGGTCGGGAGAAGAAGGTATGGACAAAAGATCAAAGGATGTTCAAAATAGTCCCTTAAAAAGAGCTTCGAGGTCACGATCGTTCTTTTGCACGATCGTGAGTCTCCAAGTTCTTCTACGATGTCATGATAGATTGCTTAGAAAAGTCACGATCATGCTGAGGCACGATCGTGCCTTTTCCTTCTTCCATCCGAATCTGCAGCTCTTCTTCTCTTTCTCTTAAACCAATTTCAAGTCAAATTTTAAAACTCTTAAAGACAAAATTTGAATTTGATGTCTTCATGAAAGAATGTAGCCATATGTCTCTAGTTTAATCCAAATTAAGAATCATCTCATTTGGATAACTACAAAACAAGTTATGGCTAAAACACATAAGCATAATTAGTGGACATGTTACTGCTACATTTTCCAGCACTCATCTTCCAATTTTCCAGATTTTACACCTAACACTACTTGTACAAAGATCACCTTTTCTACTTCATTTTTATCATTCTTTCTCATGTCTAGACATCACCTTATACCTATTCTTTATCTCTAAACTCATTTTAAATCATCTCTAAACCCCAAAATAAATTTTTTTCGTATACGTAGTGAACAACACCTACGTATCCACAATAAAATAGAGCATATATGAACATTATCTTTTGTGAATTTCTGCACTCTTCTCATGCACATTTTCATTGATCTTTCAACCCCAAAAATCATTTTAACGCTGTCTTGTAACATTTTGATCCTCAAAACACACAAACAACAATATATTCATCCTATAACCATGGTATAAAAAAATGTACATTTTCACATGATCATTTAATGACAACTAAATCACCAAATTTATCTCATATCCCATCAACTCATAAGGATTTAGATGTACTTACTTGTTAAAACTTCCAATTCTTCCAAAGTCTCAAGAAGTCCTAATTCCTCATGCAACCATGTACATCATCTTAAAGGGGGTTTAGGTTAGGTTTTTCTTGAGGCAAAGGAATAGATAACAAGTGGGAGTAGCAAAAGGTAGATAAAAGCAAGATGTAACTTTGGTAGAGGTTCAGTGAATCAAAAATCAATGAGGAAAAAGCTTGAAGAAGAAAGTTATGAAGAAGAGAACTTAGTCAAGAAACGACGATAAATTAGTCCTTCAAGTTTAAAAGAAACGTGACTTGGTCTTGATAACATAATCATATAATATAACTTAAACTAAGTAAGTGACACTTGTCACTTATCTAACTTCTATGACTTTAACTAGTTTTTCTAATGAAACTAGTCTAGTCATCTTCAACTTTACTCCAAATGTCTCCAACTTTCAAT
>JAOTJB010012628.1:0-11282 GCA_027123815.1 Erythroxylum minutifolium | reverse complement strand
CATTTAGGTTTAAATTAAGCTTGAAATGAACCTAGTTTAATGATGGATTAAGTGATTAAATGTGTGATATGTTTAGGGTGAAAGTGGAAGTTATAACTTAAGAATGGATTGTTATACATTAAGTGTACAAAAATATGGAAAATTGGAGATGCTATAGAAATGAAAGTGAACTTATAATGGATAACGTGATTTAAAGGAGATGAGTAATGTGTATTGAGTAAGAATGAATCCGAACTTGAATATGTATTGAGTAAGAATGAATCCGAACTTGAATATTATGTGATCATATAATGGTAGAAAAGAAATACTGAATGATTGAATTGTGATATTAGAGTAACCAAGTTCTTTAAGCTATGAACCTAAGTATAAACTTGAAATACACAAATAATGATGCTTAAATGATCAAGAAATGAGAATAAAGGAAACATACTCGAAATAGTTAAATTGAGTATGCATTATACATTACGCATATACATATGTATATGAATGAACGCTTATGAGATTGTGAAAATTAGTAATGTGTGTACAATGTGTATTGCATGAAGTTGATACATAGGATAGAACGTCAGCGTCCAGACGTTTCCAGATCATGGAAGCAAATGTTAATTTAGAGCATATTGCGAGTCGACTTAGATGGTCTCACATTAATTGATTATTTTGTTTTAGATTTCTGAATTGAATTATTATTGATGTGAATGTGATTGAGATAATTCTGGACATTAATAGTCCGAGGAGTTTGATAAATGTGAATGTATTGGAAGCACTTCATTGAATGCGAATGAGAAAGAAATAAATGTTCTTAATGTTTCGTAGAATGCCAGACATAGATTTGGTGAAAATGCAAAAAAGAGAATGTGTACTGAATAAATGTGATTGACTACATATATGTGAATTCATGCATTTGATTATATGATATGCATGATCAAATAAAGGTATTTATGACCAAAGTAGCCACCAAAAAAGAGCTTAAAACTCATAATGTGATTAAGAGCCAAAGGTTCACTATGTATAATGAGCCCAGTATTTACAACAGATACGGGAAAATTATTAATGAGCCCAGTATCAACAACGGATATGGGACAGTTAAAGGAACTTAGTCACAACAAAGTAACAACTAAAAATGAATCACATGTGCATTGAATATAAATAAATTGATTTATATTTAGTGAATGATTAAAATGAGTTATATGAACTGTTATGAAAATGAATTGTGAAATGATGTGCAATAGATGAATGTGTAAAATGTCTGTGAATATGAATATATGAATTGTTCTATGTTGATATGAGTGAGCCGATCGAGGATGGTTCACTCACTGAGTTCGCAAAACTCACTAAAATTGCAACATTGTCTTTCATGTTCAGGAGATACCCAGTTAGACAAATTAGAGTATAGCCACTGCAATGGAATAAAAGATAGAGGTCGGGATTAGTTCGCATCTGCATATGTCTTTCATCATTTTTATATCAAGATTTGTTTTCCACAACTGTTGAATATGTATATATGAATTCTGTACAATGTATACTTGAACTCAGTTTGTAATAATAGTTATGACTAAACACATTTTGTAATTATAATGGCCTAAATGATTATTGGAATTCTGATGAAGTGTTTATTATTTGTGACTGGAAATGTTATGAATAAAATGGTTCAAAAATGATTATTGGTTTTCTGAAATTGCGTGTAATGTTCAAAAAATTTTGCAATGAGTTTGACTAACTGTCCTAATGTGCCACTCTCGTAGAGTATGTTCTCAAATACCGTCGGTATATTCGAGAATATACCTTATAAGAGTTTGGTGCTACAAATAAGGTGAAACTAATGCGAGATCAAGTCATAAAATCATAACTCTCTAATTAGTGTAAATTGCATCATGTTTTAAGGCTTAATTTGTTATGTATTAAGTGTTAATTTGAGTGTTTAGTATATGTTTACGTTATAATTATGTTAGTTTGCGTGTTTAAGCATTTTTATAGGTTAGTATAAGTCTTTGAGCTTAAATATTATGTTTTTGAAGTACCTTGATGTGTTTGTTAGTGTTTCAGGTTCAACATTGTAGAACGGAGAAGTTTGGAAGACTTTTGGGCTGAGACAACGACTTATGATCGTGGTATATGGGTCATGATCGTAACAGAAGCATAGGAGCTAGCCCAAGATCATGGCATATGGGCTACAATTGTGATAAAAGACTATGCCATAGCCCATAATGATGGCTTGATTGCTACGATCGTGACAAAAAGGGTTGGATATAGGCCACAATTGTGGCCTGCGTCAGGCAAACGGGTAAACAAGAGAAAACGTTAAGTTTTGAGGGACTTTTTGGACCTTTTTGACCCTGGAAAAACCCTAGGGCTGCTCAAAACAAAAATGATATTTAAAGAACAAGAAAAACACAGATTGGGAGCTTTTGCATTAGCCACAATTTCGAAACCCCAGAGACTTTATAGAGATATTGAGAAAGAGACGAAGAAAGAGAGACGTGGAGAAGAAGCCTACGCGAAGTACTTCCCAGAAAAGGAGGTTTCCCACTATTGTTGCCTCTGTCATCCATTCCGATTCTATTTCAAGTTTAGTTTCAATTTCACAATTGTATAGAAATTGGAATAATTGTTGATGATAGGATTATTGAATGTTGAAGATTGTCTAAACTCACCTTCGGGTTATTTTATCTTTGATATTAATGAAATTTGATTGTTGCATTTTTATTGGCTTTCTTCTGATTTAATTTTTGCACTTACATAACTCGGTGATAAACTGAGAGGGTGAACTGAGTGAAAAATCATTAAATTGGGCTAACAAGAGTTAGGCAATTTAATAGACCAAGAGTTAAATCAAACTGGTAAATTTGTGTGGAGAGAGATCTTGCATAGGTTTTTGGTAGTTTTTGGACAACTTCATATCTAATTTAGATTTTGGATAAATTGTGAACTGAGAGATTGCAATTCTCATAATCTGATTATGGTTAATAATTAAGGTTAATGGTTATAACTCTAGAGAGAGTAATCAACTCTAGGACTGTCTAAAACTGGTAAACTAGTAAATTCATAATCAGTTAGGTTTTCATTAAAGTCAAATAAAATTCCCCTTTCTCTCAATTGATAGTTCTCATGTTGATTCTTGATTAGGTGTTGCATCTGTTATTTTGTTTATATTTTTTAATTTGATTTTTGGAATTAATTGCATGATTGAAATACTTTAGTTTTATTCATTTTGAGTTATTGTGAATTGTTTTTGCTCTTAGGTTTTAGGATTAGATTAACACTCCTCATGGGATCGACACCTTAGGTACTACACGAATGACTTATATGCTTATGAAATATCGAGGTTAAATTATTAAAGCTTTTTCATATCAGAAACCTGCGATCAAGTTTTTTGCGTCATTGTCGGGGAGGCAATTAGTTTAGTTCTTTAGTCTAAGGCTTTTCCACTATCTTTTGTTTTAAAAAAAAGGTTTGGGGGCATTAAGTAGAGACACATCAAGACATCTTAGAGTGAGAATGAGACATTTGAAGAGTTGAGTGCTAATAAGAGATAAAAAGAAGGATTATGGAGGATTTATATTATAGGGATAAGGGACTCTTGCAGATTCCAATGAGCCCCAATTTGGTTGGGGAAGTCATCATCCTTATATAAACCTATACACTTTATGGTGGTAGAACAACCCAGATTTCTATTAGTCCAACAATGCAAGTACTCACATGGGATATCAAGACCTATTTGAATTTTAGCAAGATGAGTCTAGTTCATGAGATTCCAAATTTGAAAAAATCATGGATAAGCTAACAGAAATAGAAGAGAACCAGAACAAGATGTTTTCCAGCCAGGAGGAAAGTCAAAAGAGACTGGAAGAGAAGTTTGATCAATTTTTTAAAAATCATACCACTTGTATTCACAACTTGGAGATTCAAGTAAGAAATCTTTCCCGAGAATTTTCTAAGAGAAGTGTGGAAGACTCTCTGAGAAATATGGAATAATATCAACAAGAGCAAAATGAGGCTATCACACTTAGAAATGGGGACGACCAAGAAGAACTAGTGGAAGACCATGTTGAACCCGACCTTATAGAAAACTAAGAAATCAAGAAAGAAGATCAAGAAAAGGATAAAAAATCCTCATATTTTTCATCGTATCCTAGTATACCATATGTGAACATAAAAAGATTTTAGGTAGATGTCCATGAAACAAACACTATTCTTCGGATTAATGATGACTAAGTGACATTTAATATGAATGATGTATTTAAGAATCCAAAGGATAGTAGTTCATTTAGGATAATTAATGTGTTCGAATCTTCTGAAGAATAAGAAGATGAAGAACGTATGATAATAGGCATCGACTTTGAAGAACCTATGAAAGTCTCTATTTGTGAAATGCAAGAAGCAGAGGAGACGAAGGTGATTAAGGAAGAAAGAGAGTAACTCACCTTCGAATAAGACAAACTGTCGGATTCAATGGAAGATTCAGGGAGTTTTGTTACTCTCTGTTTTGTTGACAGTTTGCTTGAAAGAGGACATTATTAAGATTAATTGGTTTTTATAATGTTATCAACATTTTCCTTCTAATTATGTTGCAATTTGTAGCTTATTTACAAGCTACAAAACTGATATTGAACGAAAATGGTGGAAGCAAGCCGCTCATAATTAATCCCGGCTGAGTTTTCAAGGATAGAGTGTTAATCTACTGACGTTAAAAGAAGTGCTGCATGGGAGGCAACCCATAGACCATTAAATTGATGTTATTCCCTTTTTATTTTTAGAAAGGTTGAATTCTGTAGTTAGTATTATTTTGTTTTCAAATAAAATTGGAAAGGCATAAGACTTCCCTATTAATTAGATGATCAAGGAAGTAAGCAGAAGAGAGGTGAAAGGGCCACAAAAGAATTAAGAAGCGATGTCTAAAAAAATGTGAAAAGAACAAAAGAAGAAAAATGAAAAATCGGTGGAAAATTATAGGCCACGATTGTGGCTTGCGACTGGGTGAAAAAGGGAAACACTCGAATTTTTAAGAAAATTTTACCATTATACCCTCTAACCATTTATATATTCATTTCTAACTTCACTTTTTCATTCACCTTCACTTTTACTTTATCTTTGTAGATTTGAAACTTCCAAATGCTCTCACATCTTTATACAAAAAATTTCAATCAATCAGCCAAACGGGAGCAATCATCAGGACGAAATCAAGTTTCAGGATGGGGGAGAAGGAATAAAGCAATAGACTTTGGAGCACCATTCCTGATCTACACAGAGGAGGAAGATATTCGTTTTCAATCCCTAAATGCTAAACAAATATTAGTTCCTAAATATTTTGATTTTGAAACACTCGATTGGTTATAATTGCCAATAGGGTAGAGAACTTAGATGAAAGAATTCAATGGGCCAAATTTATACATTTCCAATATCCTGTCTACCTGAAGCTCACTTTGGAATTTTGCACTTCCCATTCCTATGATCCTAGGAACCCTATTGAAATGTGGTTTAGGTTGCGGGGTATGAACTAAGCATAGAAATTATATGTGATATGTACAGGTTCCCCGAGTCGTCCATTATCGATCAATATGATAATTTTCATGCTTATCGCTACTGGAATGAATTCACTGGGTTAGAGCATTTGCATGCCAAAAATGCCCATAGCAATATAATAAGGACCCACAAGCACTTGCTGCTACACAAATTCATGTGTCAGCTGGTTTTGATAAATCAAAAACTAGCAAGTGTTCCACAAAGGAACTCTTTATGTTGTGGTGCAACGACCACAACATTCCAGTGTCTACCTCCACATATGTGCTGAACACTATTATTACGACTTCGCACAAAAGGAGCAACAATTTAGGTATAGGGTACCTAGTTTCTGCCATTGCTGAATATTACGGTGTGGACTGTAGTGGGTTAATTGTCCATCTCCTAGACTTCCTAAATCATTACCATTTATAGCAGGCTGAAATCCTTAAGTTTCACAACTTGGAACTTTGGGATATTAGCCAAAAGACACATGTTAAGATTATGGCTAGTCAGGCAAGTTCAAGTTCAACGCCGCCTCAGTAATTAGAAGAGGACTCAACCAATGAAGAGTTTGAGGAGGTAAAAGAGACAGAAGAACTGGACTGGAAGAAGGTTCTAGATATAATCTCCACAAACAATCAGGTGATTATAGATACACTCGCGAAGAACTCCAGAATGATGAGGGAGATGGCTCAAACCTAACTACGTCAGAGTCAGGATATTCATTGTATCCATTAGTATTTTGAGGCTCAGGGCGTTCAATTGTCATCTCCGACACCATCCCCACCTCCATCTCCATGAGACTTTGTCTAACCCCCTTTCTTTTTCAAATTAGTCTTCATCTTTGTTTTTATTTTCTGTTTTACTTTAAGTCTTCCCTTATATGTTTATTTGTTCCCTTCTCACATTGAGGACAATGTATTATTCAAGTATAGGAAGGGATATGTGTTTTGCTTTGTATGTGATTTTGTATATGGTATGATAGCTGTTTGGTCGCATTTTGTGATTTGTTTGAATATGTCAATGGCTTAGATGGATTGGAATTGATTTAATTTTGAACATAGTCTATTAGGGTGTGAAGAATCATTAGCTCACAAAATTAGTGAATTGGGTTCTTTGGATAAATATACAGCTTAATTAGGATTTAGTGTTAGTTCTTCACCCTTCAAATTGTCACATTCATTCATAATTTCAAGCCTTTCAACTTAAGTAGCTTTACTGGTATTTTTCATAG
The DNA here is from genome assembly GCA_027123815.1 of Erythroxylum minutifolium. NCBI lineage: Eukaryota > Viridiplantae > Streptophyta > Magnoliopsida > Malpighiales > Erythroxylaceae > Erythroxylum > Erythroxylum minutifolium. The sequence goes on along the minus strand of JAOTJB010012628.1, from coordinate 4,549 downwards.
AAATGAGTAGCTAAAACAACAAAGTAGGCAATAAAAATAAAAAAATGTTTGTTAAATAAATAATTATTCCTCTGGCCTTCGGCTTATGAATAAAGCTAGGAGCTAGTTAAGAACGTGATATAGCTGAGTAACCGAATAGACATGCATCACAAACGTGTGCCTCCGTGTTAAAAAGCTGTAATGACGTTCTAACCAAGCAGCTTAATAAAAACATGAATTATTTGAGTAATCGAATCGAAATTCATTACCAATGTTTGCTTTTGCGTAAAAAGACTAAGTCCATATTCACTAAAAAATTGAAGAAAAATAAGCTTTCTAGTAAAAACCTACCGAACATGTAATATCTTGACTTTTCATGAAAACATACTTAGGAGCAATTACAGAGTCTGAATGACCAAAGAATTATTAATGCGTGTGTGCAATTAAAAGGGGTAAATAAATTAACACTTAGATCTGGATTAATTTGTATATTTGGTTCAAGCCCCTAGATGCAGATTTTGCATGTTAATGATTTGATATAACTTGAATGATTATGTTTAAGATTAAATTTATTTCATGAAGTTGAAGCCATTGCCTTATTACTGCATTGTGTGTTGTGTGTTTCTTATATGTTTGTTGTTTTGTTTACTTGAGGAAAAGCACATTGTTTAAGTGTGAGGATGTTGATAGGTGTGAATTGCATCATATTTTAGGGCTTAATTTGTTATGGAATAAGTGTTTATTTGAGTGTTTAGTACATGTTTAGGTTAGAATTATGTTAGTTTGTGTATTTAAGTGTTTTTATGGGTTAGTATAAGTCTTTGAGCTTAAATATTATGTTTTTTAGGTACTTTGATGTGTTTGTTAGTGTTTCAAGGTCAACATTGAAGAATGGAGAAGTTTCAGAGACTTTCAGGCCAAAACAATGGCCTACGATCGTGGCACAACAAGCCACGATCATGACAGAAGCATAGGAGCTAGCCCACGATCATGACATATGCGCCACGATCGTAACAAGAGACTATGCCACAGCCTACAATCGTGGCCTGATTGCCACAATCGTGATAGAAAGGGTTGAATATAGGCCATGATCGTGGCATACAGGGCCATGATCGTGGCCTGAGTCGGACAGATGCGTAAATAAGAGAAAACGTCATGTTTTGAGAGATTTTTTGGACCTTTTTGAACCCAAAAAATCCTAGGGCTGCTCAAAACACAAAAGGTATGTAAGGATGTTGAGAGTTTTTGCATCAGCCACAAATTTGAAATTGTAGAGAGTTTATCGAGGGATTGAGAAAGAGACGAAGGAAGAGAGACGTGGAAAAGAAGCCTAGGCAAAGTACTTTCTAGAACAAGAGGTTTCCTGCCGTTGCTGCCTTTGTCATCCATTCCGATTCTATTTCCAGTTTAGTTTCAATTTTATGATTTATCTTATTCATAACCATAAATGATTTCATCTTGATCGGTAATAGGTTTTATAAGTTCATATTTTAAAGGTTTATTCATATTTTATAAAGTTAATTTATTAACTAATCGAGTAATTTCCTCGAGTTGAATTTTTATATCTTTCTCGATATTTATATTTTGTTGTTGACCGTTATCTATATCCTCCATGGTTTTGCTAATGTAGGCTCTGATACCACTTTTGAGTCTATTTGACAGTCTTTTGTTTCTAACTTGGTATTTATTAATTTTAATATTCTATTAAGTATTTTATTTATTGAATCTAATAGTTTAACTTACTTCTAATCATTTATTTTACTAACTTCACTAATTTTTGGTGATTTTGTACTATTTTCTATTAATGGTTGAATTATAGTTATTATCTCTTTTAATTGAATTTCAATATTTGTTTGTGTTTCTAATAACTCAGATAACTGTTTGGTAATATTCATAAAGTATTTTTAAGATGCTCTTTTAATTCATTAAGTTGATTTTTAATTATTATTAATTCTTGACCAATTTTTTCTTCTAGTTTTTCTTTTTGCAGTTTGTGGGTCAGTAATTTTAATAGATTTGTTTAATTCAATGCCTGGTTCAGTAAATCTAATGGGTTTTTCTATTCTTAAAGACTGTGATCTGATTAAAAAATTTTCTTTTGATTGTTTATTTTCAGATAAAGATAATCGTGGAGCAGATGAGGTAGATTCATAAAATTGGATTGGGTAATTTATTTATGGTAATTTTCAAAGATTATTTCTTAAACTGACACCTACCTTTGCTACATTATTAAATAATTGATCAATATATATTTTATCTGTATTTTTAAATTCAATGCTATGATGAGAATTAGTTAAAGCATAACTAATTTGGTAAGTAATAGAAAAAGGATATTGACCATTAATCATTAAATTTTCTCTATAGAATTTATAAGCGACATTAATTGTTTCGTTTAGATTTTGAGATTGTAATGGAATTCCTAATTTTAAACGGTGTTAAATTTTATTTTTTCATAGGCTAAATTACCATTCATTATTCCAATTATTTGATCATTTAAATTATTCATTCTTTCATCAATAATAGCCATTCTTATTGGTGAATCTATTCCTTCTTGAAAAGTAGATTTTAATAATATTTGAATAGTAGACAAATGTATAAATCCGATTTTATTTCTTTTATCTTTGGGAATTTTTTCTAATTGTTTACAAATTTATTCTGGATCAATTAGACTTATACGAATATGTCCATTACATTGATATATTCTAATAGGTGTTTCATGAATGATTTTTCCAAAATAAATAATATTTTTTGATTTATTATAATTTTAAAAGAATGATAATTAATATCTTATTCTGCTTTTAGATTTAAGTTTGTTTTAGCTATTTATTTTTGTTTTCATTTGATAATAGAGTAGTGATATGAAAAGTTCCAGTAGATTCTGTTAATTCTAAAGTATCTATATCTAGTATATTTTCTAAACTTATTTCTGCCATTTTAATGAAAATTTATTTGATGCTTTGTTAATGTATTGTATAAATCATGTAATTCTTGATTATATGAATTATAAAGATTAGTTGCGTTATCAAGTCATTCTTTAATAGCTAATATTCCATTATTATTTATGAAAAATTGTAAATAATTATATCGTTCTTCATAATAATCTTTTCTGCTTTATACTGAGATACTAAACTTTCAAAATACATAATTTCAGTAGATACGTGGTTACAGATCATACAGTGGTTATTCATGTATATGAGTTTGATAATGTTTTTGAAAACGAGTATAGAGTTGTGTTAATTATTCCTTCTCTTGATTATATAAGTTTGTATGATTATGAATGATATTTTGAAATGTTTGAAGAGTTGTTTCAGAACCATGAATAGACAAAAGAAAGTTATAAGTGTGGGTAAACGTTTCAATACATTTTTTACAAACTTTTGTTTTGTTTTCGACATGCATAATTAATAGATGTATATATCTAAAAGTAGCACAAATGGTCATAATTTAATGAACTTAGTTAATAAGAAATTGCATAAGAATAGGTCTAAAATTATAGGTCATACAAGCTTTAAGGAAATCTATAAGAGTAATTACATCGATATAAATGAAGCTAACATATAGAAATATTAAGATAGGTTGAAAATAATATATAAGATGAACGAAAGATAGATAATAATTGATGAAAAGATAAAAACATTAGTAATCATGCCTGTAGTTCTCGTTTTCTCTTGATCGCCAACATGTAGGCTTTAAGGAGAGAGATACAGGAATAGAAAACTAAGAGTTTATTTTCTGTGAATTATTTTCAGCCTTAGATTTTAGGATTAAATTAACCATCTTTAAGTGATCGACACCTTAGGTACTATGTGAACGACCCGTGCACTTGCAGAATATCAAGGTTGAATTATTAAAGCTTTTTCATATCAGAAATTTGTGATCACTCTCACATCAAAACGTTCAAGTTACACGAGCCAGATTAAGGTTATCAAGTTCTGCACAAAATTAAGAACGAAGTATCAAGTTAGTAGTTCTATCAAAAGCGAGTACCATTACATTATAACTCTTTTATTCTATTAGACTTTTTGTTATGCCTACTTTGTTTGACTCCAAAAATAGGCCCAAAACCTCAAAACACAAAAAAATGATGCCTAAAACAGCCTCTGTCACGATCGTGACATTGGAGTCGTAATTGTGCTTTACTATCATGACACCTTTAAGCTTCCTTCATCTTCTTCATTCTTCAATCTTCTAATTTCCAACACTCAAAAACACATCAAACACCTTTTGAAACATAAAATTAAAATCCAATTCTTTCTCTAAATCAAACAAACGCTTAGAATATATACAAACATTAATAATAACATAATTCTAAGCCTATACACACGATAATCATCTAAGAAATAATTAAAAACACACTTAAACAATTATAAGAATATAATATAACCTACAACTATAAACATTCCTAAACTTAAGCCTTTGCTTGTCCTCAATCAAAACTAAAAACACAAATAAAAAATCACGAAAACACATAATCACTCAATTATGCAATAATACAATAATGGCATAAAGACATCAAATCTTATGGAATTAGTTTAACCATAAAAATCAATCACTCAATTTAAATCAATAT
>JAOTJB010012355.1:0-11299 GCA_027123815.1 Erythroxylum minutifolium | reverse complement strand
CTCATGACTTGCTTGGATTAAGTGTTAATCCAAGTGGCCAATATAACTGGGAACCTAATGGGTCACACGCATAAGAGTGACTCGGAGGATTCGTAAAATGATTTTGGATAAAGATTCATTATATGGAGAGCAAGAGAACCAAATGGATCCCGATGAGATCGAGATATGTCCCAATGAGATCATGACATTGATATTGCTGAAATAGGTCTCTGGTGTTTTTTCCATATCCGGGATGTAGTAGGACTGACCCCAATGTGAATGGATCACCTCAGCATTTATATAATTAATATATATATATTATATGTATATATATATTAATTATATATAAAAGAGAAGTGTAACATGGCAGATAAGAGAGGTTAAGCATTTATGGTCTTTAAAGGACTAAAAGAAAAAAATGACAAAAAGACAAAAAATGAAAAGAGAGTAAGAAGATGTGAACCATGAGAATGGTTAAGTAACACTTCTTCTTCACGATTCTCAATCATCTGTCTCATCTTTCTCATCTTCTTCCTCTCCATTTGGCTTTCATGTTTTTGCTCTCTATTTGGCACTAACATTTTGCTCTCCATAGAACAAAAAAAGAGTTAGCACTCTTGTCTTTGTTTTAGCCATTTCCAGATCAAAGATTTTGATTCAGTTAGTTTCTCCGATCTCTGCGTGGATACTATTGGAGACGATCTATTTTGGTCATTATGGTTTACGACAACCCGACAAGTAGAAGATCGAAGAACGAAGGAGACTACTCATAAGGTACATGGTTATTATATAGATGATTGATTTGTGTAAATGCCATGAATTCCTATATATATATATGTGTGTGTGTGTGTGTGTGTGTTATAAACATGTATGTTAATTGGAAATTTTCAGCTAGGTTTAATGGTATTTCCTTGTATAGGCATATAGATCTTGGAATTTGGAAAAGTCCCAGAACAAATTTTTTTATTTTTCCCCACCGCGTGTATATGATGTATGCGTCGGGATTTTCCTACAATACATACATTCTCAAATAGCTCAAGCAAAACAGGTAGCTCAAGCAAAGCCAACAAGGTTGAAATCTAAGTCTATGACTGAAAAGGTTTCTAAGCCATCACCTTCATACTCAAAACCTGAACCAGTTAAGTAGTGGAGCAAATCTATACAGATATGTACACCTCCAAAATCTCCAACGAATTCTCATCCTTCAACCTTTACTGGGAAGGACAAAGACCCATGACAGAGTTCATTGCAACTTTTGAGATTATAACAGCAGTAGAACAATATTCTCAATCAGATAAATCATCAGACGCTTATTCTGGAGCCTCTGACATCTCTGAAGGCACAGCAAGTTATTCTGAGACCTTTAGTCTTAAGACTGAAGCCGATATGACAATTTCTGAGGAATCGGAAAGTAGTTCAGCCCAGCTAGCTGATCTATCAGAATTATCTAAAGTTCTGATAACTATGCCTGAATCAACTGAAGTTGATATTAAACCTGAGAAAAGTGAAGTGGAATCCACAGGTATTGAACCTTTCAGACCTAAACTAGCACCAAGGGCTGAGCCAGCTGCACAAGCTACACAGAACAAGCCATCTTCTGGACCTTGATTTACTTTTGATGATCTTCCACCAAAAAAATGGAGAGATTGATTGCATGAATTCGATGCATGGATAGATCTACAAATGAACAAACCTAATAATTCTGTACCAAATATTTTGTCTAAATTCACTTCTCATTTCACTGTCACTTTGTAAGAATGGTGGCAAAGTATTTATGAATATCAACATATGCAGTATATCTAAGTCACTACAATCAGAGCTCTTCTTGGAATTATTAATAAGGAATTCATTAGTGACTTTCAGCTGATTGATAAACAGATCTGTCAGGAGTATTTTGCAATAAAATGTTGTTCACTTGACAATCGTGATATCCAGAAGCATTACAAACATATGACGGAAAGGTATTAACTTTGAATAGATGGAATGATATTAATCTTTGATATACTTTTATCTCATCCCTTCCAGATCAACTACAACCAGAGTTACAAATGACCATAACTTCTTTCCAAAAAGATATACCTAATATATCTCTCAGAGAAATTTACCAGCTTGCTCTCACATCTCTTGATAAGTTGTGTGACCAATATACCTTATTCAAGAATATCATTAAAGTCCTATTCTCAAACAGGCTTACAAGAAGCCTTATCTACAGATCCAATATAGAGATCAAAAGATTTGGGAGTGTCATAGCAAGAAGAAAGCTTATCTTCAACAAGTCTACCATAGAAGAAAGTTCCACAAGAAGATGGAAGGCTACAAGCCTTTACGAAGAACCTACAGTAAAAAGATAAGATTTGTGTGGTTCTTTAAAAAGTCCTCTCATCGACAGAAAGCTTATTGATGTTTTCTCTATGGACAACCAGGACACTTTGCACGTACTTGTCCTCACAAAACAAAGAAGGATATCAAGTTGTTAAAGCATATAGAATCAGTTTTGCCCATTCATTCTACCAACAAATTAAAGATCTAATTGAGGAACAATCTCAAGAAGATGAGGACACCAAGTTTGCTGTTTCTGTTACTACTACAAATGATGAATCATCAGATGATTCACTATACATGCTACAGCAGTAGACATGTATGAAGTTAGATCGTACTTTGGTTTAACGACCATATATCCAGATCCAACTCTTTCAACAGGATAAATATGATAAACCAATAAAAGCTATTGGGTTTATGGATACAGGATCCATTCGTATGATTATAAAGCCCAATATTTTACCTTTTACAACATAGACCTCACATGATGAGTATTTTATAGTTGCAGATGGAAATTCTTTTAAAATTGGGCTTATCACAAAGAGAAAGATCATAATTCGATTCTTTCCATAGTGTACAATTTAGACTAAAGTGCTTGGAAGCAATCTACCTGGCCTCGATATTCTGATTGGTATGGATGTATATAATAAAGCCTCACCTTTACAGATCCTACCCACAGGCCTCAGGTATTGATCATTCTTCAATGCATACACTGACATTAAAAATGTGTTTGAACTTTCTCAAGTTCCTACACCATATACTGCATTAAGAGATAAACTGTTGCATTATTGTCCTGAATCTCATTCACAGTTTACTCACCCATATCCTCTTTAGAAAAATGTTGACTTTTTCATAGGTCTACTTTTAAAAAAGAATGAGGATATCAATCCTACGAAAGCTACACATCTAGGAATGACTCCTAATGATCTCAAGCTTGCACAAGATGATTGTGTTGCTCTTCTGAAACAAGGCCTCATTGAGCCTACTAAGAGAGATTGGACTTGCTAGGCCTTTTATGTTAATAAACGCTCTGAGCAGAAGCGAGGTAAAATGATATTAGTAATTGACTACAAGCCTTTGAAGCATTCCTGTAAGATGACAAGTTTCCCCTTCCTAAGATCAGTACTCAGGTACCCTTTCTCAAAGAAGCTGTTATCTTTTCAAAGTTTAATCTTAAAACAGGATTTTGGCAACTAGGTATTCACCCAACTGAGCGGGATAAAACTACATTTTGCATTCCTAATAGACAATACCAATGGACTGTTATGCTATTTGGGCTTAAGGTCGCTCCATCACTGTTTTAACGCATAATAACTAAGATTTATGAGCCTATCCTCCACAGTGCCCTCATCTAAATAGATGATATTCTTTTGTTCTCTAAGGCCTATGAGGAACATCGAGACCTACTATAGAAATTCTTGGCTCTTACTTAGTTGTATGGCATTATGCTTTTAGCCTCAAAAAGTACCATTGGTAACACATAAATTAAATCCCTGGGTATGCATTTCAAAGATGGATTTTACCAACCTAGTCCACACATTGCACATAAGCTGTTACATTTTCTTAATGAAAATCACACTGTTAAGCAGATATGTTAATTCCTCGGGATTGTTAATTACATTCGTGAATTCATCCCACATGTGGCAGCCTATATTTTAAGCTTATCCAAGCTACTAAAAAAGAATCCACCTCCTTGGTAGTTAGAACAAACCAAAGTTTTCCAACAACTGAAGCATATCTGTCAAAATCCTCCATCGTTAAAAATTCCTGGAAAAGGGCAACTTATTTTACAGACAGATGCTAGTGACAATCATTTGGGTGCTGTACTCCTTGAAGAACTCAATGACAACCGTAATTACTGTATTCATGCAAGTGGACAATTTCTCCCATCTAAGTCCCACTTCCACATTAGTTACAAAGAAATCTTAGCTGCCAAACGAGGTTTTGAAAAGTTCACTTTCCACCTCACTCCTCATTTTGTCATTGAAATGGATAACACGTCTTTCCCTAAAATTCTTGATTAACCCAAGAAACATATTCCTAATAGTCAATTACTTCGATGGCAAAAATGGTTTTCCTATTATCAATTCTCTATTCGACACATTAAAGGTCATCACAACACACTGGCTGATTTCCTTTCTAGACATACCAAGCCATTCTTGCTCATGTCCTCCTCTCTACATCATTTCATTCCTCTGTTCTGGCTCATAGAGTTCCCCAAGTTTTCAAGATACAAAGGTGACATGAAAATTTTAGGAAATTGCCGATGATCATGACCTTATAGCTGTCTCTGCCGATGATCATGAAGTTTTAGGAAATTGCTTTTGAGTGTTTTGATAATGAAGGATCTTTGTGGCCCACAACTACTATTCAAAATTTCTTCTTATCATGTTACTGTTTACTTTTAGAAAAGTAGATTCCTTTTTAAAGTAGCTTTGATAAAGTATAATCATTATACTTTACTTTTCTAAAGTTGTCATAAGTGTATCTTTAGGTGGTTTTACCTTTATACCCTTTGCTTCGCCTATAAAAGCAAGGCTTCTATTTCGTTGTAATCAGACAGAGTTCAAGATTAGTAATATGAATATGAGTTTGAGTGTTTCTCTCTGATTTCTCCCTCTCCTGAAAGCTTGAGTCTTGAGTGAATGTTACTACCCGTCTTGATATAGAGACAAGTATGCTCTACACTCGCCTCTTTTGAGGATCTTGTATATCAGAAAGTCTAAGACAGTCCATGACTGTATCTTCCAAATAATTCCGCTGTATGAGATTAGAACTAATGGGGAAAGAGAGCAGATACTGTGTGTAAGGTTCCTAAGAGGAAAGCTGAGAGTTGTGAGCCCATAAAGCTAGGAGAGTGAGAAAGGGCGTTATGTATCGACCATCATACTTGGAACTTACAAGAGTCAGTAGCCTATAATCCACCTTGGAGTAGCGTATGATCTCCTAATAGGTGTTGTTTGAAGGATGGTGTCGACGTATGTCTAAGATATACTGGTACATTTGGGATGTATCCTTTCCCTGTGTGCCCTTCGGGTCTCAGTGTTATTTGGGATTTGATGTTGCAATATTCTCAAGACATATTTTGGGTAGCTCAGTGGTATCAGAGCCACTAGGTTGTGTCCTGGGTTTGCCTACTTCGTGAGTTCAAATCCTCGAAAGATAAAGGGATTTGGGCCATACGTTGGATGCCTCTTGGGGCTACGGAGGTGGGGGTATATTTAGGATTTGATGTTGCAATACTCTCAAGACGTCTTTTGGCACCTTGGTCTGTGTAGCTTGTGCAGCTGGCTCAACTTTTGATGCTGGTTCAGGTCTGAAAGGTTCAGTACCTATGGATTCCGCTTCACTTATTTCAGGTTCAATATCAACTTCAGTTAGTTCAAGGATAGTCATCAAAACTTTAGATAATTATGATAGACCAGCTAGCTGGGCTGAACCGCTTTTTGATTCTTTAGAAATTGTCATAGAGGCTTCAGTCTTAGGACTGGAAGTTTCAGAATAACTTGTTGTGCCTTCAGATATGTTAGAGGCTTCAGAGTAAGCGTCTGATGATTTATCTGATTGATCTGATTGAGGAGATTGTTCTACCGCAGTCATAGTCTCAAGAGTTGTGATGACCTTGGTCCTTCCTAGTAGAGGTAGAAGGATGAGACTTCATTGGAGATTCTAGAGGTATACGTATCTGTACATATTTACTCCACTGGTTAACCAGTTCAAGTTTTGAGTATGAAGGTGATGGCTCAGGAACCTTTTCAGGCTTAAGTGTAAATTTCAACCTTTTTGGCTTTGCTTTAGCTGAATGTTTTGCTTGAGCTGTCCCCTTTTTTGCTTTATGAACTTCTCGAATCAATGCATAAAAAGAAAATATGATAAAATAAAAAACAAAGGCTAATATTCTTAAGACAAAAAATTCATTGTTACATTTTCACATCAAATTGAAAATTTCCTATCAAAGTGAACTAAACTACTTCCTTTTTTCTACCTACCCACCTGTGTCAGTTTTGGGTATAGGTACCCTTTCGTTAAAGGTCGTTTGAACTTTTCTTAGGAGTATGGCATGGGTTACTTCAGCGTTGTGGAACTTAGTACTTGAATATTGGCTCAAGGCACTTTCTCTACCCCTTCCTACCCTGAAAAAGTAAGGACACCATACGTCCTTGAATTGATAACCATCTTTTGGCTAACCTAGCCTCCTCTGTCCCTCGGGACCAATAAGGGGTAGTATAAGAATATTCACCTGTTGTCTATCAACTATGCCTTTTGGCCTGATCTTAGGCCCTGTCTCACCCTTCGTGGACGAACCTTGTAAAGGACCTTTTAGGTTTTCGAGGCATTGGATCCTCACCAATGTTTGCATTACTCAAGCCGACATTCTCACTTTATTTTTTTCAAATAAAAATGAAGAAACTTTGGGATTGTTAAATCATCGATAAAATGAAATAAAACAACACAGCCACCATAGTTTGTTTTTTTTTTGGAAATCCTCCTAAGGGAAGGTTGGTTATTAGATCATTTACTAATCTAGGCCTACTAGATTTTATATGTTTCTTAGTTGAACGGTAAAAGTGAATTCCATTTTGGAGCCGTACGCAGTCAGTAAACAATGCCTATACGATTGTTTAACTCTATCTTTTCTTATTATTCTTTATCCCTTCTCCTCGCCCTATCCTTACCATGCGAGATAAAGTAGCAATTTATTGGAATTTTCTTATTTTAATCTTATATCATCAGGGTAATGATTCATCAACCTATTGCCACTTTTTATGAGGCACAAATAGAAGAATTTGTCCTAGAAGTAGAAGAACTACGGAAACTATGAGAAACCCTCACAAGAGTTTATGCACAAAGAATATATATATTTTTATATTCAATATTCAATTTTTATATCTAAATATACTCTAATTCTTTTTATAATATCTATATTTTTAGATAAATTTATAAATTTTTAGATATATTAGATATATTTTTAGATAAATAATAATAATAATAGAAATATATATATAAATGAATATAAATATATATATAGAAATGAATATAACTGTATAAATAAAAAAGAAAAATAAAGGAAATAGAAATATAGAAGAAATAAAAGAAAGAACTAGAAGAAAATAGAGACCGAATAGAAGAGAATAGAAGAATAGAAACAATATAAAAGATGCTACCATCAGGGAATGATTGGCCTACTAGAAAAACTAAAAAGTTAAGCCCATTTCTTCCGCCTCATTCACTGATTCACCCATTATTGAGATAGATAGACATATCTCTATATGACACTAAACCAGGAAATTAATAAATGGTAAATTTGGAAATCTAAGAAGAAAGATAGGTATCAACAACTTATCTAATTTTTTTTCTATATATTCAAGATAATTACGTATTTACAAAATATTGTCTCAATTCATCCTATTTCATTAGATTCAGTGATATGGTTCTGAAGGATGAACTAGATATGGACAATTCTGTTAAGATTTCTTTCTTGAACAAAAATCTATTTTTTGATTTATTTCATCTGGTCCATAATCAGAACGGGGGCAGGTACACGTTACACCACGATCTTCTAACCATAGAATTACTAATATACCTATTGCAACTCCTAATATAAGAGTAAAAATAGGTACAAGCATCCCTAGAATTCCATATATCCCATTTAAGTTTAAGGATTCCAATTTGGGAAAAGAATGCATACCTTCTACTTCTCTTATATCAATTGCTTCTGTTGTATCAAGTATCATTTCAATGATCAACTTCTCCCATAATGATATCTTGCTACCTGGTAATGTCATAATATCAGTCAATTTTGTTTTTGTAACCAATTGAGAAATAATTAGAAAATTGATAAAACTTGGAGCAAGAATTTTCCAACGCTAAGGAAACTTGCCCTGATCCCCTATTAGAAAAATTCCCAACTCCCCTTTTGGGGCTTCGACTCTCAGATAAAGTTCTTGTTTTGACAATTCAAAAGCAAGAGAAGTTTTTTTTTACTAATGAACCGATATTCAAAATCATGCCACTGTCCATCCCTTTCTCGATTAAAATGCTTGTTTTCTAAATTCTCATAGGGGTCGCCCGGAATTCTTTCTAGAGCCTGTTGAATAATTTTAATTAATTATTTCATTTCACTAATTTGGATTAAATAACAAGCTAATGAATTGCCTTCTTTTTGCCACTGAATTTCCTAATCAAATTTGCTGTAACACTCATAATGATCAACTTTACGAAGATCCCACTACCCCTCAAAAGCTCATAGCATTGGTCCGGATAATCTCTAATTTATTGCTTCCTCTGTACCAACAATGTGTTTCTTGGCAGCTATCTGGCACTTGGTATATTGGGATCTAGAAATATTTTGTGATGAACGTACAGGAAAACCCTCTTTAGATTTACCTAAGATCTATAGAATTCACTTATTTCTCTGAGGGGGGGCTATTTTGGTTTTGGTGCTTTTCATGTAATTAGATTCTATGGTTCGAGAATATGGTTGTCCGATCCTTATGTACTCACCTAGAAAGTCCAAGCTGTAAATCCCACGTGGGGTGTCAAAGGGTTCGTTTGACTTTAAAAGTATTTTTTACTATCCTCATGAATCAGACAATACTATGTTATTTCCTATATTTGTTTTGGTACTATTTATTTTTTTATTGTAGCCATAGGAATTCCTTTTACTCTATTTAATAAACAAAGGGTTTATGTGGATATATTTTCCAAACTATTAACCCTTTCTTTGAATCTTTTACATCCAAATAATATAAATATTTCTCTAAATTGGTATGAATTTTAAACAAACCTTACCATTTCAGTCACTATGGCTTATTTCAAAATAATTATAGCATCTTTTTTATATAAACTTGTTTATTCATAGTTACAAAATTGGAACTTCTTTAATTTTATTGTTCAAAAAGGAACTAAAAGAATTCTTTTAGACAGAGATGGATTGTATCAAGATCCCGGAACTTTTTGTATTTGATTTTTTTATTTGATTGTAATTGTAGTTGTATATAAACAAAAATTGTTTATAAAAAAAGGTCTTTTTTCTTGTTCTTAATTTGTTTTGCAGAAATTGAACCACTTAAAATTTTATTCATAATTGTTTATTGAGCACAATTGCTAAATTAGCCCAATTCCCTCTTCATGTATGGTTACCGGATGCCATGGAAAGGCCTACTCCTATTTCAACTTTGATACATGCTGCTACTATGGTAACAGAGGGAATTTTTCTTTTAGCTCAAGTCAAGAATTATTCGTTCAATAGAAGCTGTTTTTAGGTATTTTCCAAACAAAATTCAAAATATGATTCTCATGGGTGGTTTGACAAAGCATACTCCATTTACAAAAACATCTTTTTATTATCTTTTTTATTCCTAATTATCAAGAATTTGAACCAAAAATGGATGCATCTAATATTCAATTTTTTTCAGCTAAAAGGGGACCTTTATTAAGTTTTGATTTTACGTAATTTTGTTTACTTCGATATCAAAAAGAAGAAAAACTTCATTCAAAAGATCGAATAAAAACTTTGCAATTTTTATTTAATGCAGTTATATCTGATATATACAATAAAACAATTAGGAAAAAATTGACGGAAATAAAAAATAACTAAATAAATTCCTTGATGGTCATACAAATTAATTAACGATTTTGAATAGCGAGAAAGAGAAAATGAAGCAAACATAACAGAAAATCCTGAAATTCGTTCACGAAAAAGAAAAGTTGTAATTATTTTCACTGATAATCAATAAGAAATTGATACTTTTCAAAATGCCAACGATGCTTCTAATTCTGATCAAACGGACGACATTACTTTGATACGTTATTTACAAACAATCGGACTTTCAATGAGACATAATAAAAGGATCCATGCGGGCACAAAGATGATAAACACCTATTTGGAAACTATTCCAAGCAAATATTCATGCTCCCCTTTTTTTAGAAAGAATATACAAATCTCGTTTTTTTTTATTTTGATATTTTCGAATTCATGGAAATAATGTTTATAAATTGGATATGTAAAAACATCGAATTCATGATTTCGAATTCTACTTAGATAAAGGATAATTCAAAAGAAACTGAAAAAAGAGCCGACAATAGAAAAGAAGAAGACAATAAAAAAGAAAAAGCCTGGATGGAAATAGCTGAAGCCTAGGATAGCATCCTATTTGTCGAAATAATAAGAGGGTGTATTTTATTAACCCACTCCAATCTTAGAAAATATATTTTATTACCTTCATTAATAATAGTTAAGAATATCATTCATATGCTATTTTTTAAATTTCCCGAATGGTTTGAAGATTTTACAAACTAGAATAGAGTAATGCATGTTAAATGCACCTATAATGGAGTTCAATTATCAAAAATAGATTTTTCGATAAACTGGTTAACATAAGGTATTCAAATAAGGATTCTATTTCCTTTTTGTCTAAAACCTTGGCACAGATTGAGGATAAAATTTTTTCATCTTCATAAAGATTGATAAGAAAGAGACACAAAAAGAAAACACAAAAAAGGAAGAAAACACAAAAAAAGGAAACATTTCTATTTCGTATGTCAAAGTAAGTTAAAAAATTATGTAAAGTTAGAAAATATTACTAAAAAAAGGAGCAATACGAAACCTTTTGTTAGAACAATAAATTGGCTATTGCTCTTTTTTTAGTAATATTTATTTTATTTATTTTTTCAAAAACTCATACACACAAAGGCTGAAGTATTGTCCATTAGTTTTTCCCATTTGTTATATTTTCTATTTTTATTATTTTTCTATTTTTTATAATAGGATTAATTGTTTAGGATTAATTGGTTGTTGTCCCCATCAGGGAAATAAAATGAACTATTTCTCTAGGAAAAACCAATCAAAGAATTTCATTATACTCCTTCTAAAATTGCTCTTTTCATCTAGTATGTCATAGGGTAAACAACAGGGATACAGACAGTAGAGAATATCTATAACGAATTTTGAACCATTAATGAAAAGAGAGAATATAATAAATAATTAGAGAGTCGAAGA
>JAOTJB010012338.1:0-11299 GCA_027123815.1 Erythroxylum minutifolium | reverse complement strand
CCTAGTAAGTCCCATTTTAATTCCATCCTAAGTTAAAAGAATATTGATTTCAAATTCTTTATTCAGGCTTATATCTCTTATAGCAATTTCCATCTTAATTTCATCTCCTTGCTAGCTTTTCTCCAATTTTGGTGTAAAGAAAATTATCCATTATCTAATTCAAGCTCCTAAATATAAAATTTAGAGCATTTAATGGAGCTTCCAGTAATTGAGTAGATGAAGGCTACTATAAATTATAAGTGATAAATGCTTTCATTTTCCTATTTGCCTAACTCATAAATTAGGTTTCAGTTACCTTAAATTCTATCTTTGGTCCTTAACATTTTCTTTACCACTGGCTAAGATATGAAGAGGCTTTTTGGGATGTTAGAATTTGACTAAACCAACTTTACCTAATATACTTTCTTTTGATGCTCATTTAGTATATTTGTGTAAGATTTGTTTGTGAAATTTCTTTATTGGTGCTTGAGCTATGTAATAATATGGCCTATTGTATTAGTATCAAGCCTATTTCTTGGTAGATTGTCTCTAATAGATGAGAATCCTCTCAAGTTACAATTCCATTGGTTATTCTTAATGTTCCCTTTAACTCTAGCATTCTCAATCAACATATGCCTAAGACATTGTGCCTCACAGACTTTATGCAATACTCTTATGCTAGTCTAATTATCAAACTAAAACTAGGTGTCATTCTCATCACTTATAATTCCCTTGAATTTAAACTTTGTGGTCTCTCTTATCCTCAACATTTGATTTAATGCCAGCCCAAATTTAAAAAAAATTAAAAATACAAAGTGACGCCATTTTTAGAAAATCTGAGCCTGAGGTTCGGTTAGCTTAGGCCCAGTTGCCATTCCTAAGGGACTTGAATTTCATACCATTTCACTTTAGATTTCCTACTTTTCATTACATCACTATACCGAAGAAAGTTCTTTATAATCTTCTTGATTATTTTTACTAAGTTTTGAGGAAGAGCGATGTGGGAGCTCTAATAGTTATGCATATTATGAAGAGTTGAGCTAACTAGCTATGCATTGTTAATGACATCAAAGTATTGCAATCAATTTTCCTTGTGATGATTAGTATCCTAAATACTTGAAACGAACATGTTAAAATTGCAATCTAACATTCTTGGTAATTCCTCTGCTAGGTTGGTTAAGCCTACAAAAACATAGAGCTTACTTTTTAGGCTTAGCTTTTCTGCCGAGCTCTGACTCTACCTAAAATCAATAGGTTGAAATTTGGGTTGGGTTTGAGTTTCTTTTAAATCTTTATACTTTACGTAGGCTTAAGCTTGGGTTATACAACCCACTCTAGCCTAAAGCCTAGATTTCTCATTTGAGCAACATTTAAATGATGTTTTTTTCTAGTAGGCAAACCAACACTATATGTCTATATTGAAATTATGTCATTTTACTAGTCATTTCAACACAAAAAAACCCCCATACATGTGCCTCTCATCTATGATTAAAACAAAATCATATATTCACAATGAATTTGTCTTGTTGTCATTGCCACCTGCCTATTATAATCCCCCTTCATTACTTCTCTACCAGACAACTAAGACTCCTCCCCACAGTTATCTAAGAAGTCCTCCTCGATGCAAGACCAGTTGCCTGGAATTCCTTTATCCTCTTTTCCCTATTTCTTGATGGTATAAAAATGAAGTCAGTGTATTCTTCCCTATATATATTTTTTGTTCTATTAATATAATTTACTCATTCATAATAGACATATTACTTTGAGATTAAGGGATCTCAACACAACTAAATAAAAATCAAGATTTATATTATAACTCTACATAAAATGTAAATCCAAATATTCTATTGTATAACATTATCTAAAGATGACTTTATTTCTCTTTTTAGTTATTTTTAAGAGAACATTTTGATAGATCATTTTGTATACAATTATTATCAAAATTTCAGGCATTAAATCCTTTTTCAATGAAGAAGAAAAGAAGAGTGAAAACCCAACTCTTGTAGTTGAGAAGATGAGCATACTTTAGACTAATTATCCTGTTTATTTTATTCTCCTTTTGGTAAGTAGGACATAATGAAATATTTCTCTGTAATAATAGTTTTGAAATTTTTTGAAAATATTTAAGCAATTTATTTAGCAACATTATACTTATGGTTAAGTTCTGTTACGCTTTTATAGCATTCATTCTAATTAGTGAAAGTATGTGCATATTTATAGTTTATAGAATATGAAGGTGGTTAAAATGGATTATAAGTTTCCATTTTACGTAATGTTCTTGTCTTAAAGATTTTAACCTGCTTTATCGTTTCATTAGTTAAAATTGTCTTAAAATGGTCATGGATGAAATAATTTTTACATTGGCAATAAATTTTTATTGTTGTATGTCTAAAGTATTTTACTAGCTTATTTGTTGTAATAATTTTCTTATTAAAAAATAGGTCTATTCTATGACATAAATAAGGGTCCATTTTAGAAGTTAGAAATAATCATTGTTTCTTACTACATTTTTTTCGGATGCTTTCTTTTATAATATGTTTAAGGATGCTTTAGTAGTTGAGAGTTGCTTTGTTTCTATCCCTGTATTGCTTTGAGTTATGTTTAGTGGACTAACTACATTTTACCTTAGATATTTAGCGAGGGCAATAGCTCATAAAAGTAAAATTGTAGAAATATAATTCTTTTAATACTTATTTTTAGTCCCTAATGGCATTTATGAAAGGGGAGGGAATTAGATGTTTATAAAATTTAACAATACTGCATTCAATAAATAACAATCAATATAAATAAGGATGAAAAATTGCTTAACATAAATCAATCAAGCAATTGAATAATAATTTAAAAAGGATAGGGAAGAGAGAATGCAAACTGATTTATAATCTTTCCTAAATCAACTTGTAAGATTCTTTTCGGATTCAAAAGAGTTATGCAATAAAATGATATAAAATATTTATGCATTGAGCCTTTAAGATCATCAAAGTGACTAAATGAGATTATAATTAACATAACAAAATATAGAATGACCTTAATGTGCCTTGATCTTCTTTTTTACTTCATCTTCACTTTAAAGGTTACAAACTTCAACTTCTTTTTATCAAATTCATGAAATATCTTCTTGAATTTATGATTACATCTTGTTCTTATTTAGTTTTCATCAAAATAATAAATTCATTGGTAATAATTATGTTTTGTTATTATCAAAACATTGATTGGAACCTCCCTTGGTTTATAATCCCTAACTTTTTTTATGATAACTAAACATTTATGATATTAGATAGCAATAATAAAATTAAACACACAAATAACTATTTATATCAAGATAAATAATAGCTACTCCTTAATTCATGTATAAAATATAATGCAATGTAAAAAACAAAAGAGATATTTAATTTTAATAAATTAAGTGTATAAGAAATATCCACAGATTAACTTAAATATAACATAAATTTACTTAAGTATAACATACCACATATACAGAAGTCAATCCCTGATATATCATCACTTGTCTTATTTATAATATCACCAATCTTTCTCTCCCTTTTTTGAATCATCTTAAAGATATCAATTATCTAAAAATGTAAAATATAAAGTGTCATGCATCAATCTAACTTGGTTCAAAGGTTTAAAAGAAATTGATCAAGATTGATAAACTTGCTCAAGTAATAGTTCTATTGAACATTTAAAGTTTTAAAATAATTATTAAAGGTCAATTTTAATATAATATTCCTAATTGTGTCTAATTTTGAAATTTTCTTAAAAATTTGGTATTTTTCTTAAGTTAAAATTTTAATTAAAATAAAAGGGCAAGTTTGATAAAATTAGGGAAAAATATCCATCCATCAATTTCAAAAAATGTATAATTTTGAAAGTTCCAAAAATTTCAAAAATAGTGATATGGAAAAAAGTGCCTAAACTTTCAAATCCGAGGAAAACCAAAGATTAAATATAATTGAAATGGTAACAACCTTGACTTCATTTTCAATTTGACTATTAAAACATCAACTTGAAAAGATTACCTAAATCATGAAAAATTTTAAGAATCCCTAAATTTAAAGCCCAAAAATGACAAAAATTTATTTTGATGCTATCTAACTTGATTCATATGAAATGGGGGATGGTATTTTTCAAAGAGTGAATTGTCTATGTTTTTGGAAGATATTAATAACCAAGATAAAAAAGGATAAAAGAAAAGAGGCGGATTAAAGCTTAAACATAAATCAACCACACAACTTTACTAGTCGAACAGTGCTTGTGTGTGATTGACCATACTCATCAACTAACTATAATGAAAAAAATTATTAAACAAGGGGACTTTGATTAACCTCTCAAAGACATTGATCGACCAATGTGTGTAAGTAGTTAACTAAAAGTGTAACCAAACTCCTTACAAACTTATTGGAAAGACTCAAAAGATGATCTTTTGAGAACACTAGTAAACTATACTATGAATTTGGTTGACTAGTATGACTTGAGGACTTACAAATCAAACCCGAAACTCAAATTTAAAATTAAAACACTTAATAATACATGGAAATGTTAATCAAGGACAATCATAAGCATTAGGAGACTTTAATCGTTTAGAATCATGCCTAATTCTCTCTTAATATCCTTATTTATTAGTTTGGTGAAACTATTGCCCTATTGTTTTAGTGTATCAACAAATTTTAACTCAATATCTTTATTTGCATAAAAATCTTTAAGTCTAGGTGATAATTTCTATATTTACTAAAAAAATTGTTTAATCCTTTATTCATAGTGCAAACATAAAATTCACCACTAAGGATTTAGACTCAAATTGATAAATAAAAGCAAGATATGACAAATTTGTAAAACTTAAACTAATAATTATGCCTTATTTAACATTACCTATTATATGATTTGGACAATGATTCTTTTTGAATTTACAATCCACTAGAATCTTCTTATCCTTCTCATCTTCCTCACTTAGTTCAACAATTTTCTTTTAAGGGGAATTTTGATGATCATTTTAATTTTATTTTATTACTTATATCACCATCTTTAGAAAATTTTCTTCTATACAAAAAGGTTAGATTCGTTACGATAAAAGGCATAAACTTTTCAAAAGTCATATTCATTTCAATAAATACTATACCATTTTCTCTTTCTTTTCTTAAAGCCCTACAAAACATGGCAATCAATAGGTTTAGGTACGTAAATGAGCTTAGTTCTTTGATTGTTAGGCTCCTTCTTCCTTTGAACTAATACTTTCAATGGTTTACTTGCCATTATTTGTTTAAGAAAACAAAATTTATTTACATGTCCATACTTACCACAAAAATGACATATCATATAATATAAGTAATGATGTGTAATGAGTCGTCTTCCTTTAGACATTAAAGGTTTTGCATATTCTACTTGGATAGTGAGATGAGCTAATATGATTATACATATGATACCTACTATAAATATAGGTTTTATGCATATTTTTTTAGGCCTAAAGGGGTGTAAGTAGGTTTTAATATTGTCATAGAAGCTATTCCTATTCTTCCATTCAGAGTATTGAACTTTATACCTGCATATAGATCCATATATGAAAGCAGGATGCTTGCTCTTAAAATGAATCCTAGTGGATTTGGCATATGTATACATATGCTTAGATGTGAATACTCCATACTCATTTGTTATCTTAGGCAACGGTTCCTCACTAAGCAAATGCCCCCCTCTTGACAAATGTAGTTTTAGGTGTTGGGTTTACTCCATAATTCTACCTAGTGCCATGTCCATTATTGAAATTATTTTATGCTCTTATTATGCTTTCTAGTTTTTCACTCCCTTTAATGAATATGGATAATGAATTTATGAGAATGTTGATCTCCTTTTTCATTGTCTCATTTTCATATTTTGATGCATCTAATATGTGGTTGTAATTAATGATCATATTTTTAGGTTCTTTAATACCATGTAATTTTTTCATCTTTTTATTCTTATTATAGTATGTATCTAACTATTTTTGAACTTCCTTGAGTTTATAAGATAATTTCTTCTTTTTCTTATGATTTTTGAACTTCAACTAGTTTATCATATGTCAAATCACTACCACTATTACAAAAATTATAGTTAGATATTACCTCATCAAATAATCTAATTATAAAGCATATATGAGCTATCTCTTCTTCTGAATCCTCATTTTCATATTTACTTGTATCATTCCAAGTTGAGGCTTTAAGTTCTTTATTCTTGTGTCTATGAGGCTTTAAGTTCTTTGGTCTTAGCTCTATCCTTTTTCTCCTTATTATAATTTTTTTATACTTGTCATTATCTTTGAGTAGAGGATATTATGACTTCATATGGTCAAGTTTTCTATATTCAAAATAAATAATCTTAGAGGATTTACATTTTGAATCACCTTTACCTTCCTTTACGTCTTTTATTTTAGAGAAATTATTTCTCTTTAAAAATTTCTTAAATTTTTTAGTGATAATAATGAGTTCTTCATTATCACTTCCACTTATAGATGTCTCTTCTTCACTTGATATGTCCTTTGAGAACTTAAATGCTAATTCATTTTTCTTTCATTTCATATATAAGAAGGGATACAATGAGCTGCTCTAATTGTATTGTTATTAGATCCTTGACTTATTATATGGTCATAACTTTAGCTTCCCACACCTTTCGAACTGACCTAATTAAATTTATTATCATTTCAATGTTAGTATAGGTTTTTCTAAGACCCTTAAGAGCATTAATAACATCAATAAATCTAGTGTACATACTAGAAATGATTTCATTATGCTTTATTTGAAACAATTCATATTGGTGGGTTAACATGCTCACTTTGCTCTTATTAACTTGATTTGTTCCTTTATACGTAATTTATAATATATGCCAAATTTCTTAAGTTGTTTCTTACATAGAGATTCTAATGCGTTCATTTCTTGCTAATGCAAAAAATATGATTTGTGTTGTCTACTATTCAAGGAGAATAATCTTTATCTTGAAGTTCTTTTTTTTTCTTTGGTAACCGTTATGTTTTCTACGAATTTTATAGGTAAAAAGGTTCCATTTGAAACTATTTTCCATAGGTCTCCATTGAGAAAAATATCATCCAATTTTTCTAATAAAGGTAATCATTACCATCAAAGAAAGGTGCTCCATTAATTTTTTTCCCTATTAGTTGAATGATGATGATGCTCCTAAATATGCCATTATAATCTTTACAATATGATTTTGTTTGGAATATATATATATGGTAAATAACCTATTCCTATTTTTCTTTCTCAAATCTCTTATTGAAATTTCACTATAATTCTTCTTTGAAGCTAAAAAATAACTTTTGTAAAGTCTTTTCTCAGTAAAGAGGAACACTTTTACAAACTTCCTTCATAATAAAGAGGAACCTTAACGCTACTTGGAACACCATTAAGTATAATACATAAAATTATGATAAAGACTTCCAACTAAAAAAAAACTCATTTTATCTCTTTGATAATATTAAAAAGGCTTATTCGATAAATATGATCCAATTATACTTAAATGCTTGATAAACATTCAGAAATGTGTGTAAAAGACACTCGAATGTTTTTTGATGTAAAAGCCAATAAGAAAGCATATCTTTATATGGTTTTAGGAAGCATATCTTTATATGGTTTTAGGACCCAAACTAGCTGTTGGAGCTAAGAACTAGCCATTAAAATTACTAGTTATAGAGCATTGATCGATTGATGTAGTATATTAGTTAACCACTATGCATTGAATATACATATTTACTAGTAGTTGAGACATTAGTCTTGACCAAACACCTACATTAGTTGACCAATATGTCAAGAAACAAACTTGTTTCAAGTTTAACCTATATTGGTCAACCACTAAATTATATTGGTCGACCAATATGCATTCAATTTATAAAATATGATATTCGCTACACATTGATCTACCATTCTACCATATTAGTCCACTAATGTGTCCTTTAGAGGGATATTGGTTAACCAATGTACTAATGAGCTCACCTATTGCACTTTTGACTTAAATTGGTCAAATACTAACCTATATTGATCGAATAATGCCCCAAAAATATGATTTTAACAATGTCAAATGCTCAACTTGATTTGTTTAATAAAATTATTATTAAAATGACTTCTAAAGAGCCCTTCAAAGAGTGTTTAAATGATCAAGAGGCTTTTCTTTTAAAACCAAAAGCTTTAATGCCTCTTGATGAATGAAAAGACTTATACAATGAATTGATATAAAATGTTTATATATGGTGAGCCTTTAATATCATAAAAGTGACTAAATGAGATTATAATTAACATTACAAAATATAGAATAAACTTGATATGCCTTGATCTTTTTTTGTTCTTAACTCCATCTACTCTTCGATTATTACAAACTTCAACTTCTCTTTATTTCACTTATGGCTATATCTTGTTCTTATATTGCTTCTCACCAAAATATTAAACTCATTAATAGTAAGATTTATCACCAAAATATCGATGGGAACCTTCCTTAGTTCAACACTTATTTTTTCTAAATATCTTATTTAAAATATATAATTATATATATTTTTTAAAAAAATTTGTATAGAAGGTTGGAACTTTATTTACACCATAAAATAATAGAGAAGATACAAAATGTGTGTCAAATTGTTAAACAGATGTTGCTTTGTTGATATTCCTTTAGCATTTACTACCATATATGAATTTATACTAATTTATTATAGATTTTTCACTTCTATAGTTATAGATGTCTTAGTGCATAAATATTTTTTCATAATGTAAGGGTATAGTCTTTGAATAAGTGGATTTATGTTTAATTTAAATTTTCTTTAATGTTAACTAATGTTACGATATTGTTAATAAATAATTTATGATATTGTTTCATATGGACGAGTATAATCCTTCAGTGGGGAGTTCTAATTTGGTAGCTAGCGGTATACTAATGGAGAGTTCTATTATGGTACCTACCAATAATACACCAAGCGAAGAAATGGTTCATGATGAAGAAATTAGTTCATTGAGAAGTGATTATAGAATTACTTCATCAATACTAGATTAAATGATGGAGTTTAAAAGGTCGAATGCAAGTATTGTGACAGGATATTGTCTTGACGTTCTATTAGTGAAGCTTCTCATTTGAAGAGAAACATGGAGTCGTGAAATAGAAAGAAGATGATATTAAGAGGTCAAACATTTTTTATCCCTAACCTATTGACAGGGAAGAATGAAATGATTACTATATGTTATAAATACAATAAATCAAAGTTTTTGCTAACCAAGATGATCATTGGTGATGAACAATCACTCGCCATTATTGATAGCAAAAACTTTAGTATGTTGCTAACCTCACTTCAACCGAATTTCAAGATACTAATTTGAAATACTGTGAGGAAATAATTTTAGGATTTAAGAAGATTAAAGGAAAGAAAATATTGAAGATGTTTTCGAGTATTTACAAACAAGTAGCCATCGCACCATATATGTGGTTGACTGACAAATAAAAGATGGTTATATGATGGTGACATCACATTACATTGATTAATGAATAGACTTTATACATTTGACTAATAAGGTAAATTATATTACTTAATTTTTTATCATTTATTTATTAATTATGTTATAATTGATATTCTTCATATTTCTAAATGGTAGGTTTATTTATTTGATAATGCTTCATATAAGTGAAAGGTTGATAACTATAATGGCCAAGTGCTTAATGGAATGGAATATAAACACTAATCTCTCAATTATAACTTCAAACATTTGTAACAAAAATTGTGTTATGACTGTAAAATTAAAGAATAAGTTGCGAGTTAGTGTTTGTTGATTGGTGGAAGGTTATTCTATATACATTGTTTTGCATATACTATGAATTTGATTATAAAGGATGTGTTAGAGGTAATAAAGAAAGTGATAGAGGCAATCTAGAGTGTATTAGAGTGTGATAGCTTAAAGATTTGAAAAATTTAAAGAAAATACACGACAATTACATATTTTATGCATAAAGAAGTTGGTTTTAAATTGTACAACTAGATATTGAGGGATTCAATAGGTTGAGACAAAGAGATTCTTAATATACTTGCTTACTAAAGAAGAGCAATAGGAGTTGGTTAAAGAACTTTGTGTGAAGTTGGCGATATTTCATAATGTTATTGAGCTATTCTCAGGAATAAAATATCAAACGTTACATATTTACTTTAACTGTATGTGTGAGACTAAATGATCTTTTTAAACTTGTATTTTTTATTTTAATGAGGTGAACCAAGTTATGATAGAGCAGATGATAGAGAAACTCGATTCTTATTAATCTATGATAGTACAAACTATAGTAGTCATTTATGTGTTGGACCTAAGATATAATTTGGAGGCACTATATTTTTATCATCAAAATTTGTATGGTGATTGGGCTTAAAAACACATTGATATCATTAAAAAATTATGATATAATTTATTTAATAATTATTAACAAAGATTAGATAAAGATCAGGATCGCAGTAGTTCACTTTCAGTATTAGCTTCAACTTCATATATTGATATAACTAGTATCAGTACCAAATGTAAAGAATTCATTAAGGAAGAAAAGGATAGGACTTTTTAAAGAAGGATGAAGTTAGAAAAATATTTGGAGGCAAGTTTTATGATCTTGGTTGAAAAGCGAAATTCAATTTATTATCATAGTGGAAGATATACAGAGATACTTTTCCAATCTTACAAGGAATTTCATAAGACCTCTTAGCAATTTCAATATCTACTGTTGTTTCAAAGTCTATTTTTAGTGTTGGTAGGTGAATAATTAGTCCTCATCATGCTCAACTTCTTCTAATACTATGAAAGCCCTTATGTGCGCTCAAAGTTATTTAGGTGATGAAGATATTCAAGGTAAACTCTATTCTTTATAATATGTTATTTTTGTTTACCTTAATAATTTTAACAATCATATATTATATTATCTTATGTTTTCTTTTTAATATTATTATACGTATAAATACCATTCTTACAACTAAAATTTTCTTTGAACAAAATTTAATGATGAATGTATATCTATTTGTTAATTATCATGTGTTGTATATTCATTTAACATAATTGTTATATAGCTAGATATAATTTACGTAATAATTTTTTCTATACATAAATAAAGTAGTGTGAGCTATAATGATTCCAATTATAACGATTAACTAGTCCCTTTCCTCTACTATTAGTTTGTTTTCTCTATTCTTTACTTCTCGATTTACTTTTTTTTATGTGATTACTTTGTCTTTTTAATAGTTACTTGTCATATAAGTTAATAAAGAAAACCCTACACTGTTGTCTCTCCTCATTAGCTCAACTTCAACTTCTATCTTCAATTGATTTATTTTGTATCTTTT
>JAOTJB010012295.1:0-11300 GCA_027123815.1 Erythroxylum minutifolium | reverse complement strand
CATATAATTAATTAATTATGATATAATAAAGTTATTGAGATGTATGTAATGGTATGATTAATTAGGAAATTTAATTCAATTAATTAGAATTTTGTATGGAAAGTTAATAGTTATAGTTAAAAATTTCAATTAAATTAATTACAAATTTTTAATTTACTTAAATTATTTATTAATTATTATAAGAGAGAATTGATAAAACCAAATTCATATTTTATAAAATTTATAAAATTTTCACCCTTTTTTCTTTTTAATATATATATTATGTGACAACTTTAAATTATAACAACATATAATTAATTAGGTATGATATAATAAAGTTATTGAGATATATGTAATAGTATGAATAATTAGAAAATTTAATTCAATTAATTAGAATTTTGTATAAAAGGTTATTAAGTTAATAATTATAGTTAAAATTTCAAGTAAATTAGTTACAAATTTTTAATTTACTTAAATTATTTATCAATTATTATAAGAGAATTGATAAAACCAAATTCATTAACCAAAGAAAATTTTGTTGTACACGCATGATTATCTAAATCATTTTTCGAAAAAAAAGATACAATACATAATCAGTAGCTGGGTAAACTGGAGAGTAGAATGGAGACTGAAAGAGCATCATCTGATTCTAATTGATTTATTGTACTTGTTGGTAAGGACATCAACAGTTTGGATCCAATCATCTATATGTACAAACATTATATTTAGTAATATAATATTAAAATAAAAAATATTTAATAATGTAATATTATATAAAAAGAAATTTAACAATACCTCCATTTTCATATATTTGATCAAAATAACCTTCCAATGATTGATTAATTTCACTAATCCCCTCTGCGTTAATACCTGTGGTTGTAGGAAAATAAAAAACACAAGATTAATTAAGACAATATAAAGGTAAATAAAATAAATATATTAAAAAGAAAAGAATTTACCATTAATATCTTCATTATTTAACTAACTTTGATCACACCTAAGAGCTTCCACAGTGCGATAGTGAAGTTAACCATGATGAGGAGTAATGACTCGACCACTAGTACTAAATGCAAACTCTGAAGCAACATCGATGATGGAATAGCTAACAAGTCTTGTGCAATAGCTTGCATGATCAAATAATTATGTGCAGACGTCTTCCACTATAACAATATATCAAACGACTCACCTTCAGTTTTAGGAACACACTCCTCATAAATTAATCTATCGAACTCCATCGTATTCAGTTTCAGGAACACACTCCTCATAAATATATCTATCGAACTCAGATATCCTAATCTTTTTCTCTTCCAAAAAAATTGAAATAAAGTCTGTCAATAATGGTTATAAGAAAGGTCGAACTTGAAACTGAAGTTTGAGTTGAGCTGCCTGCATTTTGATTATAATTTTGTTGAATTCTGGTTTCATAATCATGAAACAATTGATACTATAAATGTTTCATAGTATGTAGACGCTCTTGAGCTTCACCACCTTACAATATATTATAAATATATTCAACCACATCCATCTTGTATCTTGGGTCTAATACATATAATACTGCAACAATATCTCAAACCTTAGACTAATAAGAATTAAACTTCTCCGTCATCCACTCCTCCATCGTCTGAATCACTTCATTAGAGTCAAACATCCACAATCCTAAAACATGCTTTATGTTGGACATAATGCTAAAGATACAGTGCAAAGTTGGATATTTTGTTCTTGAAAACAATTCAGTCCAACTATCGAATAATTTAAACTTCATATAAAGTTCTTTAGCCAACTCCCATTGGTCCTCTGATGGTACGCAGGTATACTGAGGATCCTTTTCGACTAATCTAGTAAATAGCTGAGCATATGAGATTACTAACTCCAACATCTTAAAGGTTGAGTTCCATCTAGTAGGACAACCCAAAACTAACTTTTTTATGCAAGAAATGTATAAAATTTGTGCAACATCTTCAAAAGTTTCAACTCTTTTAAGAGTTGCACTCCAATATAAAAACACTACTCTGAATATACCATATTGCTTCCTTTATCGTCTCTAACCCAACCTTCACAATCAAGTTAAGAATATGCACAAAATAACGCATATGAAATAACTTACCTCTAGCCAATAAGCTCCCAACCTGCATCTTACCCTTCACCTTCTCAATCATAGCATCATTAGTGCTACAATTATCAACTGTGAATGAGGAAACTTTGTTGTCGATGTTCAAACTCATCAAACAATCTTTCAAGACGTTTGCCAAATTTTCACTTGTATGCGGTGTCGGCATATAATGAACCTATCATGAAAAAGCATAACAATATAATTCATAAATTCATAAAATAATGAAAAAAAGTAAATGATAATAATATTAAAGAATATAAATTACCTCAAAAGTCTATTTGCATAACTTCCAGTCATTATCAATATAATGTACTGTCACTGCCATGTAACCCTTCTGTTGGTTATCGACTGTCCACATGTCTGTTGTTATGACAATTCTGCCTTTAACACTAGACAATGCTCTTAATGTTTCTCTCTTCTTCTCCTCATAAATTTTGAAAATAGCATTTCTCAATGTATTCTGACCTGAAACCTTGAAATCCAGTTAGAGTGAATTGACAAATATCTTGAATCTCTTACTTTCAACCATAGCCAATGGTTGTTCATCTCTAACAACCATATTAACCATCAAAATTCTTGATTTATTATTGTCAAAAGTTGTTACGATTATTTCATTCTTTCCTTTCATAAGGTTAGGGGTCAAAAATGTTTGACCTCCTAAAACCATCTTCCTTCTAGTACATGATTCTATATGTCTCTTTAAATGAGACGTCCCACCTCTCGAATAAGTTGAGTATAACTTATGACAATAATTGCATTCTGCTTTTTCAATTCTGTCGATCGATGTAGTCTTCTTAAAGTGATTCCAAACTTCACTTTTATGTTGAGTAACTTGAGTTCTATTTGAACTTCTATCGTCACTTGGTGTCGAAAAAGAAGTTTCCACTTCTACCTCTAGTATTGGATTAGAAATCTCAACTAAAGGAATATGTTCATCCATCTTACAAAAACATATAAATACTTGAAGTTAGAAATAAAATATTGAAGACCATAATCTTTTAATAATATTTATTTTTAGTATATCTTGTGTGGTCCTTTATTCATACAAATATGGATATCCATCAGTAAGAATCAATAAAAAAGATGTAGAATGTTTATGTTTGTTTTCATCTATTCAAAATGTTTATGTTTTTTTTCATGTATTCATTTACTTTTGCATGTTGTAGGACATTTATGTTTAAGTGTATCGGTTACCCAATTCTGGACCTAGTAATGGGTTCCTATTTTACATTTTGTAATGTGCTGAGCTTTACTATTAACATATGTTTTATATACCTGGCCATACTGAAAAATTATTTTCTTCTAACTTATCAGGAATATTCCTTATGTACATTTACATAACAAAAGGAGCAATGATGATGGGTGGCATAGAGCTAAAATTCAAGTGATCATTGAGGGAAACTGGACCATTTACCGTGTATGTACAAACTAATTAGGTGATACTATTATTTCATTCTTCATGTCAAATTTATGAGATGGATATGGTAGTTGTCACTTGCAATTGCTACCCTATGAATAAGTCGGTGCTTTCTTTGTTTGACCTAATGTTTAATTATAAATGCAGTCCAAAATATTGCACTACATGCGAAAAATGGCTTTGATTACTCCTTATGTACAGTTGCTATTTAGATTTATCTTATACATATATAAAAAAAAGAAATCCATACGTATAAACTACAAATGATAAGGATGTACTTACTGATGGATATCCATATGTATAATCAGTAGACACACAATCAATGCTTCTTCATATCTTCAAATCTGCTATTAAGATTTTCACATTCTATTATGTACAATATGTCTAAAGTAGTAGTAGAAGACTACTCAGAATATAAGTCCTTCAAAGTGTAGCTAAAAAGGTTTCTCACAGCCTATGTAGTTAATACCTAAATTGCCTCCAAACTACTAGGATAGTTTAACAAACAATTAGCAAAATAACTTTAATTCTCATTCTATACTACTCAAATGTAATTCATGCTAACGAAGACCTATTGAAGCAAGTGGAAGGACTTCAAAATTCAAATGTACAAGTTCAGTGAAGTTGAAGAATTAGTGTACTTATGTGATTTCAACAAAATTCTTAGGCCTATATCTAAGGAAAAGGCTAAATAGTTAATGTTAGAATATGCAGCACCAAAAGATCGGAAAAAGAAATAACAATTTGCAGGAAAAGAGAAAACACCAACAAAAGTTTCATCAACAACATTTAGAGACACGCCATCACCTTCATAAAAAAGTAGAATCATCAACAACCGAAGTTATTTATGAAGAGGAAAGAGAATAACAAAGAAAGCACATCCTCGAACTTTACATCTTTGAATTGCTTAATTATATGCATATATAAAAGATACAAAACACATTAGACATTACAACACATTACAATCTTAAAAAGATGGTTTGATTAATATCTATAGCATTTCATCGAATACATTACAAGCATTATCTCATATTCCCAATATTAACATACAAATTTCTCAAATTGGCCATATCACATGTCAACCCAACCAAAAATAGTAAAATGACGAAGAGAGAATGACTAATGACAGCTTACCTTCGACAGACATTACCACCATAGACAAGCAAACTGAAAGTCTGAAATGAAGAAGATGGAGGCAGGCAAGAGAAGATGCGAGGGAGGGATGGTGCGACTTATGAGGGAGGGAGGGACGATGCAAGGGATGGAGGCTGATGGAGGGTCGAGGGAGAGATGGTGCACTGCGCGGGAGGGATGGATTGGAGTTGGAGACTTGGAGTCACCAGATTGGTGGGGGTTGACTGACCAACTGAGCTTTGTTTATAAGAGGCAAAACGATGTCATTTTGCCTCTTCCTTTAATAACTTTATTAAAGGAAAATGACATCGTTTTACTTATAAAGCAAAATAATGTTGTTTTCTAAAATGTGTGAGTGGGCCGTAGGCCCTGGGTCGGACAATGTGCCTTTACCCATGGCCCTTTATTTACAAGTCATGGCTAGGCCTGCAAAACCACAAGCTAATTCCAACCGATCTGTGAGTCGATTTGATCAGGTTAAACCCGTTGTTCACAGATCAGGCCGGGTTGATTTTAACAACCCTACATGAGACCTTATGGCCCAATACATTCCCCTCTTGGACTATGAAACGACACTTCTCCCAGTTTAGAAATAGATGAGACTCCTTACATCTTTGAAGCACTCTGTCTATATTAAACAAACAATCATCAAAAGAATCTCCAAAGATAAAGAAGTAGTCCATAAATACCTCCATGAAATCCTCATTCATGTCCGCAAAAATGGCCATCATGCACTTTTGAAATGTGGTAGGTGCATTGCATAACCCACAAGGCATCCTTCGATAAGCGAAAGCCCCATAAGGACAAGTGAAAGTGATCTTTTCTTGATCGTATGGGTATATGAATACTTGATTGTACCATGAGTATCCATCAAGAAAACAATAAAATGTATGACCAGCCACCCTCTCAATCATTTGGTCCACAAAAGTTAAAGGAAAATGGTCTTTCTTGATGGCCAAGTTAAGCTTCCTGGAATCAATACACACTCTCCAACCCGTGATGGCCCTAGTAGAAATCTGTTCACCTTTTTAATTTTCCATCACTATCATCCCTCCTTTTTTAGGCACACACTGCACAGGACTCACCCACTCACTATCTAAAATGGGGTAAATAATCCCCGCATCCAATAGCTTCACTACTTCATTCTTCACAACCTCTTGCATATGTGGATTTAACCTTCTTTTTCTCTCCTTCACTGTTTTGCGTCATTCCTCAAGGTTAATCATATGCATCACCACATTGGGGCTAATCCCCCTAATATCAGCAATTTGCCACGCCATGGCTTTCATCCGCTTCCTAATAGTCTCTAACACTTTCTTTTCTTGCTCAATATCCAATAAGTTGGATATGATGATGGCTAGGGTGTGGACCTTACCTGAGAAACTATATCTTAAGTGAAAAGGTAATGGTTTTAGGTCTAAGGTGGGTGGCTTAACAAGGGAGGGTGGTGTAGGGGTATTTGATCTCTCCAACTTCTCTTGCTCACTTCCCTTATATAACTCTTCTTCATTCGTACCTTCATCCATATTCACTTCGGCAACTTTTGCAACCTTGTTTTCAAATTCCTTCATGCAATCATCTACAATATCAATCTGCATATATGCAGTACCATCCATCGGTTTCTTTAGAGTTTTGGACATATTAAATTCAACCAATTCATCGCCAATTCTCAAAACAAGTTTCCCTTCATGCACATCAACTAATGCCCCACCAGTTTTTATAAGGGGTCTACCTAAAATCAAAGGACAATTCTTATCCTCTTCAAAATCCAACACAACAAAATCCACTAGAATGATAAATTTATCTACTTTTACTGATAGATCTTTGATAACTCTGAACGGTTTCTTAATAGATCGATCCGCAAGTTGAATGAGCATATGTTGGCTTGACGTCTCCTAAGTCCAGTTTCTTGAAAACAGATTAAAGCATCAGATTAATACTAGCACCTAAGTCACATAAGCATTTAGCAAATTCAAAGTCACCAACAACACGTAGAATCATAAAACTCCCTAGATCTTGTAGTTTTGATGGCAAGGTGCTGGAAATGATTGAACTATAATTTTCTTTCAGGGTCACCGTTTGATTGTCCTCCTAAGTGCGTTTGTGTGTAAGTATGTCCTTGAGAAACTTCACATACTTAGGCATGCACTCCAATGCTTTCACTAATGACAAGTTAATCTGAAGCTTCTTCAACTTCTCCAAAAACTTGGAGAACTGAGTGTTTACCTGATGTTGTTTCACCCTTTGTGGATACGAAAGCTTAGGCTTGTAGGGTGGTGGTGGAACGTATGGATTCTCTTCTTCTTGCTCTTCCTCCTTCTTCCTTTCTATCTCCTTGCCCTTCTCCTTTGCTTGACTCTCCTATTGCACACTTGGTTCTTCCAGTTGCTTACCATTTGTAAATGTGATCGCCTTAAGTTATTCCTTTAGATTTTTCTCAGTGCTGCTTGGTCGGCTACCTACATTTTTAGAAGATAGGGTAGTAATAAGTTGGCCTACCTGAACCTCTAAATTGTGGATGGATGAAGCATGGTTCTTCAAGATTGCATCCTGGCTTGCAAACATCCATTTTTAATACTCTTCTTAGGTTGCAAATTTAGAGTTCATAGAGTTCATTGCATCCATCATCCTATCCATCTTGCTCTCCAAGGCTCTAAATCAATCTTACTAAAATTCGGGAGGTCCTGGAGGTCTTACTGAGCCACCTGCATTGTTATCACTTCTAGAAAAATTTGGATGATTTTTCCATCATGGATTATAAGTGCTACAGTACGGGTTGTTACCTCTTTGTTGTGGCTGGCCCAAGTAATTTACCTATTCTGTGCCATTGGCTCCTAACAAGAAACACTCTGCTATGCAATGGTTGTCTTGCCCACATAACTCACATTAGGTTTGCATGGCTTTGACTATGGATGAAGACGCTCCTTGCATATTGTTCAACTTCTGAGTGAGAGCAAAAATCTGGGCTTGCAAGGCTATAACAAAATCGATTGAAATCATGCCTTTTTGTTCCCTTGTGCCTTACCTACTCCTTTCATTTGACCATATGCAATTGTTGCTGGCCAACTCCTCTAAAAGATCATGAGCTGCCTCAATGGTTTTTCTCATTAAAGACCCTCTAGCAGCTGCATCAATGGTCCCTCTTGTAGTTTGATTGACACCATTGTAGAATGTCTGGAGTAAAAACTCCCTTGGAAGGTTATGGTGTAGGCAGCTTTGTTGTAATTCTTTGAACCTCTCCCAAGCTTCATATAAGGACTCCCCATCATTTTGCTGAAAGTTTGTAATCTCCTTAATGATCTGAGTGGTCTTTGTCAAAGGGAAGTACTTAGCGAGGAAGGCTTAGGCTACTTGCTCCCATGTGGTAATCCGAGATGCATTAAGTAAGTTATACCATGCCTTGGATCGATCTTGTAAAGTGAATGGAAATAGTCTGAGCCACACAAAATCATCAGACATCCCATTAAATCTAAAAGTATCACATATCTCCAAGAAGTTTGTTAGGCGGGCATTAGGATCTTCAGTTAACAACCTATAGAACTGAACACTATTCTGGAGTATGTTGAGGAGTGCAAGCTTGATTTCAAAATTGTTTACCTAAAACGCAGGCTTTGCGACTCCTTGTGGACTAAATCTGGGCCTCATAAAGCCCATCAATGTTCTCTCGACCTCTACTAGCTCTCCTCCTTCTGCCATATTCCTTTGTAATGCCTCTTGGCACTTAGCTCTTCATAGCTCTCTTCCGCGTCTTATAATATCGAGTAGCTCTTTTTTATTAAACTCGATAGATCTTCTTGTACTTCTTGTGTTCATACACATGCAAATACATAAGGAAAAGTATCAAAAACACTTAAATCAAAGTCACCTAAAATAAACAAGATGCTAAACAAATCAATCCCTAGCAACAGCACTAAAAACTTGTTCGTTTGCAAACCTAACTATTAGTTTTACACCAAAAACTACAAGTATACGGGTCATTACTTATAGTCAAAATTAGATATCGTGTAAGGCCCCAAATTGTACCCTAGTTGTAATGTTACATTGAACATGTAAAATAGGTGTTAAAAAATTTGTGATAAGAGTGAGGATTGCATATGACTTGAATTTAGTTTAATGTATCATACTTAGTGAATTGGAAATAATTGCCACCATTAGAGAATTAAGGTATTAATGTTGGGCCCGAGTCTTGGAACATATATAATGGTTACATTACGAAAGGTTTGGGTGGAGATTAAGTGAAAAGAAGGCTTGTAAGTACTTAAAAACCCATGTTTATATTGATTTTAGTACGCTCAATTTGTCACGATCGTGCACCCCTATGTGACACTCAAACTTGTAAGAATAATATCTTTTGATTTCGATATCTAAAAATTACAAACTTTATACCATTAGAAAGTTAAGAGGATAAGCTACAACTTTTATGAAGATGACTTTGTCAAATTCAGCCTACATCAATATAGTTTATTCATTTTAATTTGGAGATAAGTGGACTAATTACTTGGTGACAAATGGCAGCATTTTGCATGGATGAGTGGCAACTCCTAAATGGGACAAGTGAAGAACATGTATGAAGACATATATTGTTACCATTTTTTGACACCTAGCATTGAAGGAGACGAGTTTCTGCTAGAGTTTCTATTTTGGCTTATTCTTCACCATTTTGCTCTCTCTCCACTGAAACTCTCTCACTCACACCTCCTAGAATTTTTGTTTGGTTTTTGGATCATCATCATCACTTGAAGTATTTGCATGATACTGCATCAAGGAAGCTAGATCCTATTATTTTCTATGTTGCTGTCCTCTTGGTCTTCTTAATCTTGGAATTGTGATACTTGATTGAAAGGCTAGAGTGGTTTGATCATTGAAGTAGGAAACTGAGTTAAAGAAGGTATGGGAATACTAATCTTGATTGCATGTTATCATATTAATTATTTGATGTTTGATTGGATAGAATATTTATTGAATTGATGATGAATTGAGGTCTGGACATAAAATTGAAGTGTAATTGGTGCATGAATAAGGGGGAATTGTAGTGAAAAGGATGAACCTTGGAGTAAGGGCGTTGAGGGTGTAAGATGTGAATGAATTGTATTGGTTTCACTGAATAGATTTCACTAAACAGCCATCGGTATTTAGGCTATAACTTTACCTATAGATATCTAAATGGGGTGATTTTCATTGTGGATTAAACTACACACATATACCTACAACTTTTATGAAGGAATGGAATTTTTTTCTGTCCCCGAGGATTTTGAAATTTGGCCTAAAGTTGAATTTAGGATTCTGTCATTAGTTGGGAATAGTCTGCAGTATTTTGGGGATAACTTTAGAAATAATGAACCAAATTGTATGAACTTTAGTTCATTAGAAACTTAAGACATATAGGAATATTTGTTTAGAATAACATATTGCCCAGAAACCTCAGTTTATACTTAATGTGTGACTCAACACTTCTATTGATGCATAATTGCACATGTTTCTATTTATGAGGTATGTTATGTTTGATCAAATGTCAATGAATAAGTTCATTTGAATAAAGACATATGTTGTACTTCTTTTGCATAAAATTCTAAAGTATTAAATGGTTTGTTTTAAAACCGTTGAGTCCTAGTCATGGGTAAATAGGCATGCCTAGAAAGGTTAGCAGCTGCTTCTGTAATTAGACACTAAGGTGTCTTCTGTACTAGACACTCCGGTGTCTTCTGATTTTAGACATTTCTATGTCTTCTGTTTCAGAGACTTAAGTCTCTTCTGTTTCATATACCAAATATGGTATCTTCTGTATTGGTCCCGTTACCCACTTTTGTAAAAAGGATTAGCAGTCTAACTTGTTTTTTATTTTGTTACATGTTCAGTTTTGATACAAACAAATTCTGATTTGATATAGATAAACTCTGAATTGACACAAAACAAAGTCTGCTCTGATACAATTCATATTTTGATCTGAAGGGTTTTTACCCTATTTTGATAATCAGTTTTGACATCTATACAATCTGTTCTGATACTTGGCACTAGCATGAGAAATGTTCTCTAGTGATAGATCATATTCTGTTATGAAATCCATTATTCTTGAATTGTTCTTTAATATGAACCTTTAATGATTGCTTATGATATAATTTGATTTTGTATATGTGGATGTTAGGTGACTGTTAAACAGTTGCTAGTTTATTTATCATTTAGTTATTCCCCATTAAGCTTTATGCTTAGCACGGTAGTTTTATCTCGTGTAGGTTTTGCTAAGAAGACTTGAGACTGGGATAATGTCAACCGCAGTGGCCAAGAAG
This sequence comes from Erythroxylum minutifolium, assembly GCA_027123815.1. Taxonomy (NCBI): domain Eukaryota; kingdom Viridiplantae; phylum Streptophyta; class Magnoliopsida; order Malpighiales; family Erythroxylaceae; genus Erythroxylum; species Erythroxylum minutifolium. Next base: position 376 of record JAOTJB010012295.1, on the reverse strand, counting down.
ATCGAATTTGGTTTTGACAAAATGTATATTTGAGTTTGTTTTTTAGTTATATCTAATAAATGAGACAGTTTGTATTTTGTTTAAAGGTTTGTAATAACTATAATACATGATGGATTGGAATTTAAGACATGTTTGTGAAAAGTACAATATGTATAACGTATTTTGTTTGTAACTCAACTTGTAATGAAATATAATGTATGTTTGCCTGAATTGCTTTTAAAGATGATTTAGAATGCTTTGATTTGTTTGTACTATTTTGTGTGGCATCCATATATTCTCCCAGGAAGTTTGTGGGTGTCACACTGGATCCTAGCTTGAAGCCTCTTTAAGTCATTCCATAGTTGCTCTTTCTAAAAAGCCAAGTTTACTGCATATA
>JAOTJB010012257.1:0-11303 GCA_027123815.1 Erythroxylum minutifolium | reverse complement strand
TTTGCTATGGATTTTACTAATCAATTCACACTCTAATTATGACTAAATAATCTTAAAAGCAATAGAAAATAAGAAAACTTTTTATTTTGTTAGTTTGATTTTGAAAACTGCCTAAGAAGTCACATAAGCTACAATTAAGCTAGAAAACATGCATAAAAACTAATATACCCCAACCCCACTTAAAACTTATATTGTCCTTAATGTAAAAACAAATGCAAGAAATGAAGCAATTAACAAAAATAACAAATGCAAAAATGTAAAAGACAAAAATTAACTCCTCTTGGGTTGCCTCCCAAGTAGCGCCTTTGTTTAACATCGTTGGCTCGACCTCTAGTTGTGTGCATCAAATGACATTAGTCACATCCTTTAGCATCAACACCTCTAAATCCTTTGTTTGGAAGCCCTCATAATATGATTTTAAGTGATGACCATTCACTCTGAACGTCTTGTTGGTTTTGAGGCTCTGTATCTCCACTGTAACAGAAGGAAAGACATAAGTGATAACAAACGGACCAACCCATCAAGAACACAACTTACCTGGTAAGAGTTTAAGTTTGGAATGATATAGTAACACTTTTGGGCCCACCAAAAAGCTTTTCCTTGAAATCATCTTGTCATGAAAAGCTTTCGTCCTCTCCTTATATATCACTACATTTTGATATGACTATTCCTCATCTATTCCAACTCTTGAAGCTGCAACTTCCTATGGACTCCCTCATCATCCAAGTTCATGCTGCATCTTTTGATAGCCCAATATGCCTTATGTTGTTATTCCACCTAAAGATTACATGGCTTCCTAAACACTAGCCTACATGACGACATCCCAATTGGTGTATTATAAGCTGTCCTTTAGGTCAATAGTGCATCTTTCAGTCTTACACTCCAATCCTTCCTATTGGGCTTCACAGTTTTCTCTAAGTTTAACTTGATTTCTCGATTTAAGACTTCAACTTGCCCAATGGTTTGGGTATGATAAGTAGTAGAAACTTTGTGCATGATGTGATATTTGCTGAACATTGCTTCCATCATCTTGTTGTAGAATTTCCTTTGTCGCTAACAATGGCTTTTAGTATCTGGACCTAGAAAGAATGTTAGCTTTAACAAAATCTACAACAACCTTTGTATCGTTATTCTTAGTAGCTTTAGGTTCCACTCATTTAGAAGCATAATCAACTGCAAGCAATATATGAGTAAAGTAAAAAAACGGAGGGAAATGTACCATAAAATCAATGCCCTAAACGTGAAAAATTTTATAGAAAAGCAAAGGAGTTAATGGAAATTAATCATTATGGGACAGGTTACCTAACCGTTTACATCTATCATAAGATTTGCAGAAGGTATATGCATCTTTGAACAATGTTAGCCAGTAGATGCCACTCTTCAGAACTTTATAATTTCCTCTATAAGCGTATGAATGGTAGAAAGCTAAAATTAATGATGATTTATTTTTCGATACATACCTCCTGATAACTTGATCTATGCATTGCCTCTAAAGATACGAGTCATCACACACGTAATACTTTGCTTCACTCTGTAGCTTATCCCTCTAAGCCTTTGACAAACCAACAGGTAATTCGTTAATAACTAAAAAATTGACAATGTCTGCATGCCATGGTGGTGTCGCATCGGTAAAAATAATTGCTCATTTTAAAAGGTTTCTCGTAGAGGGATATCATCTTCTTCATTTATCAAATGGCTGAGATGGTTTACCACCATGTTTTCTACCCCCTTCTAATCTCCAAGTTGAATTCTTAAAGGAGGAGAATCCATTTTATTAACCTCGATTTTACTTCTTTCTTTGTGAGCAAGTATCGTAAGCCACATGGTCAGATAAACAATCACTTTAACTCCAAACAAATACAATCGAAATTTTTCTCAAGCAAAAACCACATGTAACAGTTCTTTTTCAGTAGTGGAATAATTCAATTAATCTGGCTTAGAGTCTTTGAAGCATAGTAGATCGCATGCAAAGCTTTTCCCACTCTTTGTCTTAGAATTTCCCCCATTGCATAATCACTCATATCAAACATGATTTTGAAGGGGATGTTCCAATCTGGTGGTTGAATCACCGGCGGGGATGTTAGAAGCTCTTTAAATTTATTGAATGCTTCCTTACACTTCTCGTCGAATACAAAGGAGATATCATGTTGTAGAAGCTTGCATAGTGGTGCAACTATCTTCAAAAAGTCCTTAATGAACCTTTGTTAAACACCTACATACCCAAGAAAAGAACGTACTTCCCTCACAGTAGAAGGGTAAGGTAAAGAAGAAATAAGACCAACTTTAGACTTGTCTATTTCAATAGCCCTAGCAGATTTCACAAGGCCTAAAACTATACCTTGATCTACCATAAAATGACATTTTTCCTAGTTCAACACAAGGTTAGTTTCTATACATCAATCTAAGATAATGGTAAGATTCTTAAGACATTCATCAAAAGAAGATCCATACACACTAAAATCATCCATGAATATGTCAATAATCTTCTCAACATATTCAAAAAAATTAATTACTATACACCATCGAAATGTGGCGGGTGCGTTACGTAATCTGAATGGCATCCTTCAGTAAGCAAAAATACCCAAAAGGCATGTAAATATGGTTTTCTCCTGATCTTCTGGTGTGATTGGGAATTAAAGATAACCTGAAAAACCATCTAAGTAATAATAATAGTCATAACTAGCCAATCTCTCAAGTATATGATCAATAAAAGGAAGGGAAAGTGGTCTTTACAAGTAGCAGAATTCAACTTTCTATAATCAATACATACTTGCCACTCAATTTGCACTCGGGTGAGAACCAACTCACCTTCCTAGTTTGTCACAATGGTGATTCCATATTTCTTTGGAACCTCTTGGACAAGACTTACACACCTACTATCGGAGATCAAGTAGATCACCCTAGCATTGAGAAGCTTCAACACCTCCTTCTTTACAACTTACATTATTGGAGGATTCAGCCTACACTGAGCTTGCCTTATGGATTTTGCAACCTCCTCTATAAACATTCAGTGCATGTATATGGAAGGGCTTATCCTTTAGATATCTTCGATAATCCAGCCGATGGCCTTCTTATGCCCTCTTAGCCTTCGAACCAGCCTCTCCTCTTAATTTGAAGTCAACTTGACTGAAATGATAACTGAGAGAGTCTGCTTATCTCCTAAATAGGCATACTTCATATGTGTAAGGAATGGCTTCAATTCCAATTATGGTGCCTGCACATCAGAAGGTAACAAATTCTGGTGAGCTTTAGGTAGATGTATGAAAGTTAAATCATACCTTTTTAGAGAGCTTTCCAGTGAGTCCAACACGGCTGTCATTTCTATAAGCTTTCTCCCATCTTAACATTAGTGTTGGCTTCTACTTCCATATCCTCATTTAAAAAAATTTCCAAATGATCCTTTCAACTTAATTTAAAAATTCCCTGCGCCGAAGGATCAATCACATCAATAAAAAATCACAATGATGATCAGAAGGATCTTTCATGGCATCAAAAATATTGAAATGAATCACTTACCCATCAAATTCCATTGTGACTGCCCTTAAGAACATCTATCATAGTTTAAGTCGTATTAAAAGATGGTCTCCCTAACAAGATAGGTATTGGATTACATGAGGTGTCATCATTCATATACACAACATAGAAATCTTCTGGAAACACTAACTTATTCACTTGCACCAAAACATCCTTAACCACACCATCAGGATAAGCATTAGTGCGGTCAGCCAGTTGTATGATTACACTCATTTTTTTCAATAGAACCAAATTCAAAGAAGCATAAATTGAATGAGGCATCACATTAATCAAAGCACCTAAATCTAACATAGCTCTATTGATCATAGTATTCCCAATTTTGTAAGGAATGGTAAACATACCTGGATCTTTTTGGGGGCATCTTCTTTCTAAATACCATAGACACATTCTCACCCATCTTTACTTTCTCATCAGCCCTCAGTTTCCTCTTATATGTACAGAGTTCTTTTAGGAATTTGGCATACTTGGTACTTGCTTGATGGCCTCGAGTAGTGGTATATTGATTTCCACTTTTCAAAAATTCTCCAATATCTCTTTGTCTTCTCCTCCCTATTTGGTTTTGTCAATCTAATCGAAAAAGGTGGAGGATTAGTTTTAATGATATTAGGACTTCCAAAATTCACCTTCGTACTCGATGATGAATTTTTTTCCTTTTCCAATTCCTTCTCAACCTCTTCCTTGATAGCAATCTTTGGTGGAGTTCTTTTAGGATCCTCAATCTCCTTTCTACTCCTTAGGGTTATGGCATTGAAATTCTTCGGGTTCACCTCTGGTTAGGATGGTAAATTTCCCCCACATTGCGATTCTAGATGATTGAGCCTCACTACCATCTAGCCCATTTGGTGTTCCATATTCTGTTGGCTTGCTTTTGTCTCTCGTCAAATTTGTTGTAAACTTTGTTGCAACTGCTGCTGCATACTTTGTTGTAATTGATGTATATCCTATTGAAATTGTAGATTGTTAACAGCAAGATTCTTAATAAGTTCTTTTAAAGATGTACTAAACTAGAAGAAGAAGCTCCTTGTGCTCCTTGTTGCGTTGGTTGAAATCCTTGCACTCTATGTGGTTCATTTCGGAAGTAATTTTGCTATCAGTTCCCTCCATAACTCAAGTTGGGGTGATTCCTCTAACCTGGGTTATACATCTATGAGTACGGGTTGTATTAGTATGGGAAGTTTCCTCCTGTAGCATTCACGTACTCCATACTTCCCTCTTGTAATGTTAGGCACTCATCAGTTGGATGGCTTATATTTGATCATATTCCATATGCTTTCACCTGTGCCTATACAACTGTAGTCTGTCTCTCAAAAGAAGTTAGTTCATCTAAATGATGTTCAATAGATGAAGTACTTACCTCGTTTACTCATCGAACATCATTGCTAGTGCCAAATTGTTGTGTGTTAGTGGCCATTTGCTTAAGTAGGATCCTAGCCTCGAGGGGAGTGTTCTCGTAAAATGCTCCATTGCTTGCTACATCAACCAAACTCCTCTCCATCGATAATATCCTTTACAAAAATATCAGATGAGGAGTTGCTTCGGTATGGTATGGTGCAAAAAACTGGAAAATAACTTCTTGAATTGCTCCCAATACTCGTAAAGAGAGTCTCCATTATGCTGCTTGATGCCACACATCTCCTTCTGAATACTTGTCGTCTTTGAGGCTGGAAAATATTTCTCTAAGAACAATCTCTTCATCTCCAACCAAGTATTTATGCTTCCCGCTACTAATTCAAACAACCAATCTTTTTCTGCATTTTTGAGTGAGAACGGGAAGGCTCTCAACATGATTTGCTCATCTGTCACCCCAGGAGGCTTCATTCTCAAACAAACCACATCGAGCCCCTTGATATGCTTGTGTGCATACTCACTTACAAGACCATGAAAATTGGGTAATAAATGAATTAATCTAGATTTTAACTCAAAGGTAACATGTTTAGAAAAATTAGGAAATGTAATGCATAAATGTATTTAGGTTAAGTTTGGTGTAAACAATTCCCTTAACATTCTTAGATTTGCAATAGTTGCTTCAGATTTAGGTGCTAGGTCTACTACTGAAGATGTTCTTTCTTCTCTTCTTAACTTCCTAGTGTTCTTTCGATCTTCAGATCAAGTTGCTCAATTTCTCTACGAAGAGATCTGGTCACTACCATACACCAACACTCACAAACTTTTAAAAATTAACAAATAATAAAAAAGAAACAAAAATAAAAAATATATTCACAAAACACCAACTAAAATAAAATACAAAAATTAAACTACCACACTCCCCAACAACGGCGCCAAAATTTAATAGTGCATGTCAAGTGCACTATAAATTTATCTGACTCTGTACACTAAAATTTGTAGTTATGGTGAGTCAAGATCGAATCCATATGGAATGTTTCGTTAATTTCCGTAATGAAATTAATTGATGCAAGGAAAATATATAAGGGGTTCTGGAATTTTAGCAATTTAGAAAATAAAATTAAAGCAAACTATTAAAAACAAATTAAAGTAAGCGATAAAAAATTATTAAACTATCGAATATATGTAAGGTCTAGTTCTAGATTCAATCTCGGCCTAAACACGATCAATCATGTTTCATCATCCTAGTGTCTTAACAACTCTCTTCAAACTATCGATTTGAGACTAATAGAATGCTCTACTAATCTCAATTTTCCCTTAGGTTTTGTTTAATTAAGATACGATCATTAATTAGACCTAACTATCAAATAACCTAGGATATGATCTCTATATTTAATTTGGCAGCTGCCTTATCAGTATAAGCAATAGCCTCACACATTTAGGTTATGTAATCTAAGTTATATTGTTCCTAACGATATGGGATCGTTAGATGCTACTCACAAGCATCAAAAGTAATGATTATGGATTACATTTAATGTTTTAGCAATAGGTTCGAAATAGAACAATCAAACTAATGTATTAAGATCATTCATCCCAATAACCAAACAAATTAACACCAACAACACAACAATCTAAAAAAATTACAATATTAAATGATAAAATAGCTTAACTGTGAATTGGCATCGACGTCCCGGTTGAACTAACATCACGAAGCTAGCCTTCTATCTCTATTTTTATGCTCCAAGCATTAACCATCCTCTCAGTTGCTACTTCGGTGGTGAAAGAACTAAGAGAGAACCTAGTGCCTCCACCCTACTATTATGATTTTTCTGATTTAATTTTTGGTCCACCATTACTATTAACCTAATTGTTATTATATGTATTCCTTTTAAAAGCCTCCTTTGTATGTTGAACGTTTGCTTTTTATAGACGCTATCTATGTTAAATGCAAACGTTAAGCATAATGTCTATGTTTTGTGGATGTTGTCCCGTATGCTATGCGTTTTGCTCTTTATGCTTACAACTGCTAGTGTGTTTTGCTGCCAACTTGCTTCCATTTCATGCTTTTGCTTCCAACCTTTAATTTCATGTTGGGCGATGCAAAAATTATTCAATTTCCATGCACAATAGTCATGAGCTATATTCATCTTAATTTTCTTATCGTTACTTGCTCCAACATTTATCATTTTTATTCCACGAAGACAAGTGAATATGGAAATTGAAAAGATGGCTTCAATGAACATACTTTCAGGTTACTTTAGCTCCTTTACTTCTGAAATGTCCCTAAAATCAAATGTGAGCTAAAGTGAGTATCCTAAGCATTTTTAAGGCATTAATCACTAAGTGTAGTTTATCAAATGAATCAACATTTAAGCACATATCAATCATCCTTGAGTAATATCTTCTCCAACCCTTTTTTGCTCCACCATGAATGAGCCCAAGTGTTGATAATGGGAAATGCAGGTCGTTTGCTCTAGAAGGAACCCATCAAGGCATTCGACCAAATTCGTTCCCTCCCTTGTAATAGTTCCAGAGGAGGACAGACAACGCCAGCCTTCATGAAGTTTGGATAATGCTTCATCGTAACCTTAGGTTGTTGAAAATTAAGTCTCTTGCTCTAAGTGCCAGTGTTCTGGGAGGTCTTAGACACTCCTGAGAATCCCACTCCATTTCAAGAACCTTTCTGCCATACATCCTCTTACTATAAAGCAAGAAACTCCTCCATAGGTTGTTTCATCAGGTCGCCTCCATTAGTAGAGCCTAAATCGACCCTAGAGAGGCTCTATATAGACAGAGAGCACCTCAAGGAAGGGCTGCCATGTTAAGCCAGACAACAGATCCAAAGTCCAGGCGGGAAGTTTTTTCAAAAAGAGGAAAAGACTTAAAGATAAATATTAATTTATTAATTAATTTAAAATGATGGTAAATTAAGTATTCATTAATATTTTTATTATATAATAATTATAGTATATAAAATGATTAATATCTTATAATAATTTATAATGTTGTAATAATATTTATTCTATTTATTTTTATTATTTATAATTATTTTATTTATAAATAATTATTCCATATATTTGTAAAAATATGAATTTATGAATAATTACTTATATTAATTATTACTTAGCATTAATATTGAATCCAACAAACTAATGAGACCAAAAATTTTTGAAAGATGAAAAAAAGTATCAATAAAGCACAATAGAAATACAAGTATAAAGGGAATCAAGACATCAAAGGAGTCATTCAACTAAATTGAACTAATGACACTTAAGCCTTAAGCTAAGGAATTAAGCATTTACTAAGAGAAAATAATGTAAAAAAATAGATGAACAAGGTAATGAAGGGCTAATTGAATTAGAATCACAAGATGTCACAATTTTAGAAAATAAATTTCTAGAGCATTATAAAATAGGAAAAGATCTATTTATGATCAACGTGATTGTATTACAAAAAATCAAGACTCTTTCTAAGTGGTGAAATTCTTGAAAATGCATAACTAACTTAAAATCAATTTAGATTGCAATTTACCTATTGAAATTTACAAGGTTATCTCATAAAATGACGGTGAATAAAATAATAGAAATAAGGCTTTTATTGTTTCTACTAAAGAACAATAGATGAAAGAAATGACTTTTATGAGCTCCAATTAGGTAAGCGACTTAGATTATCTCCTTAATGGATAAAAAGCTATTTAAGAAACAAGTACTCAAAATAAAGTGAAATACTGGTTTCAATATAAAAAACATATAAGACAAACCTTATGGATAAAGTGTAATTATCATCAGTTCTGAAGTTTGCTTCAACTTGATTAATCATGGACACAGTAGCCTTAATGGATCTTTTATTACATTAGATGGACATAAGAATACTTTTCTTAATAGAATATTAAAAGAAGAAATCTATATAGAGCAATTTTTAGGTTTTATGAAGGCAAGCTCAGGAAAGAAAAGTATACTAATTATCATCATCAATTTATAACCTAAAGCATGGAAGTACCGAGTGCACTTATCAGTCTCCATGATATAGGTATACTTAGCTATTTTTTGATAAAAATGTCTCTAAGCATCAAGTAAGAATTCAGCCATCTTCCTTTTCAAAATTGCTTCATTCTTTAGGTCAATATCTTCCGAGTTGTTAAGAGAAGCGTTGTAGGCCAAAAGTAAAGCTTTCTTTGGTCATCTTAGCCTTCACAAAAATATGGCCATAGGCTTCGGTATTGAGTGTTTTCAGAGGATATTTAAGGAACTTCAACTTTGAGCAAAGAATATATTGAGCACTTCCAATCACCACTGTCTCCCAACCTCTAGTTACAATATCCTGCATCTTGGGATGATCAAGCCACATATTAAAAAACTTGAAAGGTTTATTACCTCTAGTATTCGGTTGGTTGAATTCCACTACTATGGGGCAATGATCTGAGTCCACCTTCATCTATGAGAAATGAGCCTTACAAACATATCCCGAAGTTACCCACTCTTGGTTAATCATAACTCGATCAAGTTTGGCCTATAAGCTTTTTTATACCATGTAAAAAATTCACCTTTTGCTGGAGCATCCTCTAACCCAAGCATTAACTAAAAGTCTAAAAGATCTTTAAGCATATATGCCAAAGGTGGCCTATAGCCTAACCTCTCCCATGCTGCACAAACATAATTAAAATCACCTAAAATCACCCAAGGTATCAAGACATCCTGCCCCAACCCCAGTAAATACTGCCATAAATCTCTTTGCTTGGTTACATTTTACAGCCCATACATAAAGGTTGCTAAAAAGTTGTGATGTGTTATTCGACATTGAACTTGACAATGTACATTTTGTTCCCCCATATCTAATACTTGGCAATGGAAGAAAGTGGGATTCTAAAGGATAATGATTCTGCCTCCGCTTATAGCTTCAAAATTATGAGAGACCTCCCATCCCTTGAATATGTTCTTCATCAATAAACCTAGACCATTAAGTGAAAGTTTAGTTTCAACAAGGCAAAAAAAATTACAATTATAAAGTCTTATAAAGATGGCCACACTATTTTATCTCGAGGCTTTGTTAAGACCTCGAACATTCCAATAGAGAATTTTCATTGAACATTTTTGGAGGTTTTACTACCTTCTAGCTTATCGACTACTTCTGTTCAACTTGTGCCCTCTCCACCATCTCCAGGAATTTAGTTAATCACACTACCACTCCACTCCCTATTTTGTTGGATTGCATCACTTTAGCCTTGCCTTTGTTCCCATTTCTATTAGGCTACACCTTCTGTCAATCCCTTTCACCTATTGTTTTTCAATTTGTCCGTGACTGAGGCATTTTTGAAATCCTTCCTCTAGGGTCATCAGCTTGTGATTGGTTGCCACTACGTTTTTCAACACTCACACCTTTGTTTAGTCCCTTCTGAATTCTAGGAATTTCACTCGTTTCTGTCCCCTCCTCTTGTATAGGTTGAGTCATATTAACATTCTGCCTCTGGAGTGGTTAGTCCATAGTATCCCTGTCAGTTGTAACCCCTTCAGCGTCTTTGGTGTTCTCCTTCTTCTGTTGCTTCTTTCGATTCCTAGACTAACACTCAAAAGGATTATGCCCAAATTTCTTGCAAGAATAGCAGTAATTAGGGAATGATTCATGGTTAACCAATTTTGTAGATCTCACATCTCCAGGCATCTTGACCTCAAAACTAGTAACAGGTTGCTTTGACACATTCACTTCCACCAATATCCTTGTAAAACCAATTCGAGCTTTAGTGCTAGTTACTCTATGCGTGCAAATGGGTTTCCCAAATCTATAACCAAGTTTTAATAATCCCCTATCATTCCAGAGTTCTAAAGGAACATTGGAGAATTGCAGCCAAATTGGAACTTCCATAAAGTCATTATAATCAAATGAGAATCCGTGTTACAACCTTTTGAGCAACAACATTTTTCCAAAAAGTATATACAGCCGCTTTGCTAATAGATTAGTTCTATCTTCTTTCAAATCAAACTAGAAAATAATCCAACCTTAGCTATGTGGTAGGATTTTACATTTGACAGCCCATTTAGACATTAATCCATCTAGTGCCTTCATGCCTAGAAACATACCCGTAAAGCACCTAACTAAACAAAAGCCCAATTATTGTTCTATAGGTATCACATCTTCTGCTTCCATGATAATCTCCTCCTCCACCTCCAAGTATTCAAGTTGCATCCCCTGTTTGAGTTCTCTATTGTTTCTAAACAAGCTTACAAAAGAAGGTTTTGTATGCATTTCCTATTTGCTAACACAAGCTTGTTCAAGCATTTTATCAGTAACCTTCTGTGCACTCTCTTCCTGCTCAGAGCTTTCCTTTGAATCTATGGAGTCGCTGCCATTATCCTCCAATTCAGTATTGTTTACATCATAAGATGAGCTCATGATGGAATAGATGAAGGAGTCTCCTAAGAAGGTGAGCT
>JAOTJB010012149.1:0-11309 GCA_027123815.1 Erythroxylum minutifolium | reverse complement strand
TCTCATTATAATTTCATTTGCAATGTATAATTATTCCATGGACTTTATCATATACATCTAAATATGTACAAGATAAAGAATGCCTTTTAATAATTTGTCACTAAACTACAACCAAAGCGATTGGCTGTGGGCATAAACCAACAATCGGAGCCCAAAAAACCCCCTTCTCCTGCTCCTTAAATTTATTGCCGTCGCACACGGGTTTGTTAGACCCACCCGCCTTCTTCTTCTTCTTCTTTAAACTGCCTAAAGCTGCAAACCCATTTGGGCTATTTAACACCACTGACTTTGATATAAGGCAAAAGCATGTAAGAGAGGGTGAATTGTGTGTACAAAAATTTTCTTAGTAATTTAAATCAATAAAATTGTTCTTAAATAAAGAACATAAATAAATAGAATGGTCCTATCAAACTTTGAAAAGAACCTATTAACGTTTAAAAAGAAAGGATCCTGTTAGTTATTAAAAACATGAAAGAAGTTTATTAATTAAAAGGAGCTTGCTTGCGCTCAAAAAGAAAGGAGTTTGTTAACCGATAGAAGAGTACTAGAGCTGAAATATAAATAAGCTTATTATAGCTTGTTGGCAGGCGGGCAAGACAGAATAGGAGCCTGTTGACACTCAAAGTAAAAAGAACTCTTGCCTTATAAAAATAGAAGGAGCCTTTTGAAAACACAACTTATAACACGGAAATTAAAAGTTAGAAAGAGAGAAAGAATAACACAATAGATTTATACTGGTTAGGCTAATAGTCAAGTCTACATCCAGTCCCGAGTATCCAACTGAAGTGTTTTACTGTGAGAAACCGAGTATTAAATTTGATGAGTCTCTCTAAGCTCGCAAGTATATAATTTTCAAGGTTTTCTAACCTTCCACACACTCGAAGTGTATATTAAGCTTTTAAAAACTCACAGAAAATAAAAGCAAAAGAGATGTAAACAATTTTTCTCTCGATAGAGTGATTTCACTTTCTAAAGCTCAATGAGAATGATATAACTATTTCACTTTGTATGATCATTTTGCTGTATATTCCTTGTTGTTTGTCGCAAATGTTTTTGCTTTTCCTTAAATAATCAATCTCTTTAACTAACTGTTGCTTCATCTTAATTTTGAGTTGATTTTGAATTTTCAATATCATTTTTGCTAGAGCGAAAAAATCTTCGGAGCTAACTGTTCAAAATTGTAATTTCCTTTTGGATGTTAACAAGGAAAGTATTAATAAAAAGGTTCTTGCAAGAAAGGAAGTGATTTTTCTATGATTTTATTTCCTTTTGAAAAAGTATACCATTATCGTATATAAGGAAATAAATCTAATTTAAAATTTGAAATATTATATATAGTTATCATCAAAATTGTTAAATATTAACCTTGAACTTACAATCTCCCCCTTATTGATGATGACAAGCAATAATAGATATATTTTCAAAATTCAAAGAGATAATAGATGATTTCGAAAGATACATGTGATATTTATATGTTTAGACATATTTAGAAGGAGCCTATCCTATAAGAAAGGAACCTATCATTATTTATCACATATTTGCATAAGTTCAATGGCATATTCAATTATAAATATAATTAGAACATAATTGAGAAATCATATCGTCTCATCATATATGCAAAAAATATGTCAATGTACTCTCCTCCTTTGTCTTATCAAAAATTATAAACAGTATAGGGAGGAAGCAAAAAAATAAACTATCACAATTTCGAATAAGCTACAAAGAAACATATAGCAACAGAGTTATTGAAGGGATTCAAATTTTTTTTGGGCAAAATTTGCATGTCAAGAAACTGATTTTGCATGCTGTCTATTTGTTCCCGCATCTGTTCTTGATTTGTTTGATTTTTTACAGTTGATATTGGAGTTTTGTACTCTTTTCATTCTGAGGAGGGATAGGAGTTTGTTGGTCTGAAATAGGATTTAAATTTTCTACTACCTTTAAGATCTTTTAACTACCTAGACATTGTTTTGCAATTTGTATCCAAATTGATAGGGAATGGAAGGGTGAAACTTAGTAAGTACATACCAATTCATTTTTGCAAAAGGGACTCCATAATGGTTGAAAATCGTGGTAAGAAATATCCCACAAAGTAGGCAACCGATGGTATTCTTATGATTTCCCTTATCTACCATGAATCTCAAAATCATTGCTGGCACATTCAATTTATTCCCTTTTAGCATATTATACACTACATAGGTGTCCGGCAGGCTACACCTTTCAATAGAGCTACTCCTGGGAAAAATTGAAGTAGCTAAAAGTGATGTAAGGCATCGTGGTATCAAGTCTAATTACCTACTTTACGGTCTCCCATCTTAAGTGGTCTCAACATAAAGGTAGATGGATTTGACAACTTTTGCTAACTCCAGACCATTAACATCCCACTTATGGCAGGGAAAATTAGTTCTTCTTATAGTAGCTACTTCCAATATGCCTCCTAAGATTTCTTCAGAAATTAGGATTTCACATTCATTCACCCATGAGATAATGACTAGCTTTCCATTAATTTCTTCCTTTTTCATATGAATGTAGAATATCCTGACTAGCTCATCGCATACTTTCTCATTTAACTTTAAAAAGTTTTCCCAACCAATAACCACAAAGAAAAGGGAAATGGGTATACTTATGTCATTGAACATCAAGGGAGGCAAGATCTACCCAGTAACCACCTTTCTTTTCTTGTGCTGTGTTTTATAGCGGGCTTTAACATCTATTGATTCAAACATTTTTGGTGGTATTGATGTCTTTCCTTGCTTGTGTGCAGCTATCTTTATTTTCTTTGCTCTTTTTTCTTTGAGAAGAGTCTCTTCTTGAAGCATCTCTTTTTTGTCATTTTTTTGTTAACAATATCTTCAGTTACAGGCGCTTTGCCTTTTTTTTTATTTCTTCCCTTTTCCTTTTTCTAGATTCTTCTTCCTCTATCTTCTCAGAATCCATGGTTTCTTTTTGTTCAGAACTTTTCTCAGCTTGCTTTACATGATTTCCTCTAGTCCTTGGCTGTCTAATCAATCGGGTAGATTCTTTATTTGAATCATTATCATTTGAAATCCAATGCACTTCAGGCACTTTCTTTTCATAGGATTTAGAGGAGATAGGTTTAGAAATACAAGCTTTGTCATGTTTATTAAAGGAAATTGGGGTTTTCTTTTGTCCTTTTGACTTTGTTCTTGCCATTGTAGATAAGCTTTGTGAAGATTAAGAGAGAAAATGAGAGACAACAAGAATGCAAAGAGAATAAGCAATGCAGATGAAAAAGACAAAGATGAATGAACAAGAGAATGTTGCTTAGGTTATACTAAGTGATTCCTGAATGTTGATCTCGTGAGAGTATGAGAAGTCGTACAGGTTAGAAGAGGAAGTGTAATTGGTTGCGTATCTTCTGACATATGTATATAAAGATTTGTCAGACTAAGCACACATTTTTGAAAATGCTGAAACGAAGCCACAAATGACTCCCTATTAGGACACATGTCACTAAGAATGTTAACCTAAGAGAAGCCTAAAAGAAGAGGGGCCTTCTAAGCTGGAAGGACCAAAGAAACTAAGAAGGGGCTTCTAAACTAAAGGAGCCTTCTAATTCTAAGGAAACTACTAAACTAAGAGAGAGTTTTTAAGGAATCAGAATAGAAAGAGCCTGCTTATATGAAATGTGATAGAAAAGTACCAAAGAATATTCTTGCGGACATAATATCAAATAATTTGCATATACCAAGCTCTTTTCTTAACACACAAAATCTATCTTTAGAAAGTGGCTCGGTGAAAATGTCAACTACTTGATTCTTAGTATTTACATGTAAAAGATCAATGGTTCCTTCTAAAATATAATCTTTAAGAAAATGATGCTTAATTTCTACATGCTCAGTCTTAGAATGATGCACATGATTTTTAGAAAGATTTATAACACTAGTATTATCACATAATATAGGAATGTGAGAAAAGTTTAAAGAAAAATCCTATAGTTGATGCTTTATCCATAAGATTTGAGTGTAACAGCTAATAGCTGCTATGTATTCTGCTTCAATCGACGAAATCACTATGCAATTTTGCTTCTTGCAGGACTAAGATACTAGTTATCCTCCAAGAAATTAGTAGTGACCACTTGTGCTTTTTCAATCGACCTTATCACCTGTATAATTAGCATCATAATAGCCCACTATGTCAAATGAATTAGTGTTTGGATACCATAATCCAAAATCTATAGTTTCGTGGAGATATCAAAAAATTCTCTTGACTACTTGAAGATGGCTTTCTTTTGAAATTGATTGAAAGCGTGCACAAAGACACACATTAAGCATAATGTTTGGTCTTGATCTTGTAAGATATAGTAGTGATTCAATCATTCCTCTATATTTTGTCTCAACCATAGCTTTTCCTTCTTCTTCTTCTTTATCAAGTTTAGTTCTAGTGTATATGGGAATACCCATTGGTTTGGTATTCTCAAAGTGATATTTCTTGATAAGTTCTTTTGTGTATTTATCTTGGTTGATGAACATTCCTTTTCTTATTTGCTTGATTTGTAATCTAAGAAAGAATGATAATTCTCCCATCATGCTCATTTCAAACTCCTCCTGCATTAATGCTAGGAATTCTTCATAGAAAATGGATTAGTAGTACTAAATATTATGTTGTCAACATATATTTGTATTATGAGTAAATTATTTTCCTTTCTCTTGATGAATAAGGTTTTATCGACCTTTCCTCTTTCAAAGTTATTCCCTAGCAGAAAGTTGCTTAACCTCTCATACCATACGCGAAGAGCCTTCTTTAAACCATAAAGAGCTTTGGTTAACTTTATCATGTATTCTAGATGGTTTTCATCTTTAAAACCTTGGGGTTGCTTAAAAAATATTTTTCATTAATGTAACCATTTAAGAATGCACTTTTAACATCCATTTAGAACAACTTGAAGTTTCTATAGTATGCAAAGGCAAGTAAGATTCTAATAGATTCCAATCTAGCAATAGGTGCATAAGTTTCATCAAAATCAATACCTTCCTATTGATTGTAACCTTGAGTTACAAATCTAGCTTTGTTTCTTACCACCTTACCATTTTCGTCAAGTTTGTTTCAAAATACCCACTGAGTTCTAATGATTGACTTGTTTTGAGGACAAGGTACTAAATTCTAGATGTTATTTGATCAAATTGATTCAGTTCATCTTTCATGGTTGAAACCTAGTTTTCGTAAGTAAGAGCCTCTTTAACTACCTTTGGTTCTATTTGTGAGATGAAAGCAGGAAAGTTGTTCTTGAAGGATGATCTTGTTCTTAGAGTCTCAGATGGATCTCTTAGAATATATTGATGTATATCAAAACCTCTCTATTCTCTCGGTGTTTTTCATTGTATAGGCTCCTGTTAAGATGAAGGATCCTACTATGTTCTATCTTCAAAGGGCCTTTTTGATTATGTAATTTTGATGGTATTGTAGTTTGATTCTCTGAAGTATTTTTAGGTACCACTGAATGCTCTTCTTCATTTGAGTCAGCTGTTGTTGTCGAAGGTAGTGCTTTATCAAATACACATATATCGATTCTTCTATCTTCTTTATTCTTTTATTATATACTCTAAATCCTTTACTAGCAATACTGTAGCCCAGAAAAATGGCTTTGTCTGATCTCACATTGAACTTTCCAAGATTGTCTTTTCCATTATTTAGATTTCTTCCTTTCCATAGCTTATAGGGGTGTTTTTTAAGATAGGTCTTATGAGACACCTGTTGAGTATATAACAAGTGGTTGACACAACTTTTACCCAGTAATCATGAGGTAGGCCACTTTCACATAATATTATTATGGCAATATCTATGAGAGTCTAGTTCTTTCTCTCAACAACTTCATTTCGTTGCAGAGTCTTTGGGCATGAGAAGTTGTGAGTTATACCATTTCATTCAGAAGTCTTCAAATTTTCTGTTATCAAATCCTCCTCTATGATCGCTTAGAATCGATGTAATGCAGTACCCTTTTTTAGTCTGAACTTTCTTGCAAAACTTCTTAAAGACTTCAAAAGTATCATCTTTCTTTAATAAAAAATAAACCCATATAAATCTAAAAAAGTCATCTACAATAACAAAACTGTAATGTTTGCCAACAAAACATTAAGTCCTTGTAGGACCAAATAAATCCATAAGCACGAGTTCAAGTGGCTGGTTGGTAGTCACAATATTTTTAGGAGGGATGTTGCTTCTGATTTGTTTTCCTTTTAAACACGTTTCACAAACCTAATTGCTATCAAATTTCAAATTTGCCAGTCCTTTTACCAACTCATCCTTGGACAATTTTGATAAAATGCTTATACTAGAATGTCCAAATCTTCTGTGCCAGATAAAAGAATCCTTTTCTATTGAGATAAAACACTTGTCACTTTGAGAAGATATATCTTCCAATTGAGCACGATATATATTATGATATCTAGGACCAAGGAATACAATATTATTATTAAGATTGTCAATTATTTCATAATGTGATGCCTAAAAAGTAATTTTGCATCCTTTATCATATAATTGGCTTATGCTAAGCAAGTTATATTTCAATCTATCAACAAAGAGAACATTATCAATAGAAGCAGAGTTAGAATCACCGATTTTACTAATTCCAGTGACCTTTTCCTTGTTTTTATTGGTAAAGACAACATTACCTCTGTCTTTTCCTTCAATATAGTTAAAATGTGATATTTTACCTATCCTATGTCTCGAACAACCACTATCTATTGATTTTCCTTTGTCTTTGTCTTGAAGGATATCTAATCATCTCTTGACTCAGCCATAAGCTAAATGTTACTGACTTCCTCAGGCACTTTTTCTTCAAAATTATCAAAGTCCCCATCTGACCAAACTGTCTTGTCTTTTTGAAGAAGAGGGCTTTCTGGTCTTATTTGTCTAGGCTTCTTGTAGTGATAGCATATTGTTGCAATCTAAATAAAACAATATAAATTAAATTCTATCTAGACCAATTATAGGCAAGCGCACCCCGTCGACAAATAATATAAATCGGTAAGAACCGAATATCGTACCCAAAGGAAAATTTAACACGCAAGACAATTAAATTAAACGATAAAAAATTACTCGAACGATCAAGAATTGATTGATTTGAAAATAAAATAAAAATAAATTAAAGTAAGCAGATTAAGGAACTCTGGAAAATGCAAGGTATGAATTAAAAAGACTAGATTTAATCAAATGACAAAAATCAGTTAAGGTATTAGATTTCAATTGGATTGGACACTAAAAATAAAATTGTAACGGTGGATTGATTTAGAAAATACTTTACTTAAGCAAGTTGAACCCAATGTTTATGAGTGTTCCTTTCTCTTCTAAATCCAGGTCACTTACTTGGTTCATAAATAATTTGGAATAAAAGGCGTTAAATATAAGAAGCCTAAAATTAAGTTCGTTAATCCTAGGTATGCTCACACAAGATCCTAAGGTTGGTCTACACTTTAGTCTCAAATATGTCACTTGATTAATTTTCTGACAAATTAAATCCATTGGTTGTGGCATTCAATCATCTAAGGTCTTAATTTAGGTGATCATGATAAATTAGGACTAAATCTGCATTCAATCAAGCAAAAATCAATACCACAAAATTGTCCTAATCTAATATTAATCTTATCCTTAACCGAAAAGAAAAACTTACAAATATTCATCAATGTAACATAAATCCTGGTCATAATATATGTTTGCATTGATTAAATCCACACAATTAAAATAAATAATGAAAAAAAGAAAACAAATTAAAAACACCCTCTTTTCCACAGCTGTATTTTCTTGCGCCAATAGCTTCAATTCATTAATCTCCACTACTTCGATATGGGAGTGTGCTTCTTTTGTTGCCATTCCACCAGCTGCCAACTTTTGAGTGGAGAATCTCCTCAATGGTGGTGTAACGTGGATGCTCCTAGCCACTACTAGCTTTAACGTTCTCCAGCTGCTAATGTTGTTATAATCTTTTTTTTCTTCTTTTGTTATCTCAATATACCACTTACACACACATAGCCCCCACAGAAACGCCTCATACACAGACCATGCATCTCTTTTCTTCACATTTTTTAGCTCCACCAGCTGACCAATGAAGCGCCTCTCCACCAACAGCTGCCACGTGAATTTGGAGTATTGAGTGAGGGCTGTAATGTGAGAGTATCCTAGCTACCAATGATGTTGCTTCAGCCTTTTCTTTCACCACCAACTAACGTTTTTCCCCAGCTAACGTGTAAGTTGTTAAGCTAACGTGCGTGTGAGTTTTTAGATTGCATGTTTGATGAGGGGTCTGTGAGTTCTCTCCTGAAGGAGCTATTTTCATTCTTTGTATTCCATCCTTGAGCTCCCCCATTCACGCCTAACTTCACGCACTTTTCTTCACTTTCTGCGCCAGCCTCTTCAACGCCACCAGCAATATTCTTTTCTCTCACCCTTTTCAACGTATTTCAGCTGTCCTCTTTTTTCCAGATAAAAACACTCAAGTTGCTATCTTATCTCCATGCCAACAGTTACTTTGTTATTTATCTCTATTGAATGCCATCAGGTCATGCATAACACTCTTGTGCCACCAGCTTCACTCCTCTTTTGTTTTCTCTCCATTGAATAATTCCAGCCCTCTCTTTCATGCCTAACCGTCCAATTTTTTAACTCTCTTACCACAACCATGCGATTTTTTATGCACCTTTCTCATTCTTCTCTTGGCCAAGACATTAACATTTTTTGGCAACTCAAAAATGTTAACTTTTTTCTTTAAATGTGTGCCTAAAATTACAACAAAATAACTCTTAGTTAGTGCAATTAAACATTAAATGAATAAGAATTTAGCAAATTACATATCTAAAATTAATATAAAAATGCCCATTAACAACACCCCCCACACTTAAATTGTTGCTTGTCCTCAAGCAACTTACTTGGATCACAACCAACGTATTCTGTCATTTCATTTTCAACAAAAATCAAGTGCTTGCAATCCTTTAAAATTGGGCAAACTCAAGTATCAGGTTACTACATATATTATAATCCTTTTATCAATACACATAAACAAAATCAAAGGTAGATATCTTTGATCAAAAGCTAGTATAAAATTAAAATGAACTTTCCTCATGATATTCACTCATGTCACTCAAGTACCATACGCTTACAAATTCACCTATTTTCCACTACATAGAATACATGCCATCATGGATCAAAAGGGCTTTTCCTAAAGGTTGTAATGGTGCTTAAGTTAAGGTGAGGTAAAAAGGGAAAAGGCTACTCACAAGCATTCACAAAGTACTAGGTAACATGGGAGAATAAAAAAGAAATTCTAAAATGTGCAAATAGAAACACGAGATTACAACTACTCATCACTATCCAATGCTACTATTTGATTTTTTTTCTTTTTTTCTTTTTTTCTTTTTGTTTTTTTGGTAACAATAAACATAAAAGAAGATAGTAGTAGTACAAATCAACAACAACTGAGTAGATGTACCTCTAAAACATCTCAGAATAGTTTATAAAACAAAACTCCCTAAGTTAAGGACATCAAATACTTAGTAATTCATTAAACTTGTGAAAGGGTCAGGGTAAAAGATTTTTAGGTTTTAATGCAATGTGATTAATATGAAAACAACAAAGTTAAAGGCTTAAAGGGGGTAACAAGGGAAAAATGACTTGGTAGGTTATTTAAGCTAAAGGTTAAAAACAAATAGGGCCTTTATCATGTCCATAAAGCATGTAACCAGCAGTATTAATAGGTTCAGAGCAAGTTCTGAAGGTAATCCACATAGGGAAGCCTCACATACAACAAATAAAATAAATGACTATGAAATTTAGTCATATGGCTTAAGACCTCACATATTCTTAAATGAAAATCCCTCAAAACTTCATACATTGCCTCATCACTCAGCATCAGTTATTGACTAAGTTTATGCAATTAACTATTTTAATCAATCCACATGGCTCACTATCCTCTCAAGCTGCCTATTCCATGTTCATGCATACAACTCAATTCTCCATCCAACTACTTTTATAGAATAGTATGGTCAAATTCATCATAAATGGGACCTAAGTTAGGTACCAAAAGAGTCACAACCATTCAAGTATGTATCTCTCAACATTAACATCAATATTATAAACAATAGCATGGCCACAATCTCAACCCCCCCACTTAATATGAACATTGTCCCTAATGTTCAAGTAACCAACAATCAAACACAAAGAGGGGAAAGAGGAAGAAGAAACTTCCCTGAAAAAGAATCGGCCAAGAACTCATTGTCACTAACCATGCAAACCTAAAGAAAACTGAAAACAACTCAATGAAATGCATTAATCTAGAAAGAAATGCAAAGGAAACAACAAGAAAAGAAAAGAAAGAAAGCTACAGTCCTATTGGAAGGCATGCACTACGATCAAGGAGGTGAAGTGTCATTAAGACACAATCGCTCCTCAGAGTTATCCACAAACCTGGACATATACAATTTAGTTCATTGTCCATTTACCTTGAACGAGTTTTCATTTTCTCGTTTTACCTCATGGACCCCAAAAGGAAGGACTTGGATCACTTTAAAATGGGCCATACCACCTTGTCTTAAGCTTTTTTGGGAAAAGACAAAGACGGGAGTTGTAGATCAATACCTGGTCACCTACTTTAAAGTCTCGGTGGAGGATCTTTTTGTCATGCCACTTCTTCACACACTCCTTATATAGCTTCGAATTGTTATAAGCATCCAAACAGAACTCTTCAAGCTCGTGAAGCTGCATAAGTCTCTTATCACCTGCAGGAGACAAATCAAAGTTAAGAAATTTTGTAGCCTAGTATACACGATGCTCTAACTCAATTAGAAGATGATAAGATTTGTCATACACTATTTTGAATGGTGACGTGTCCATGGGTGTCTTAATGCAGTCCTATATGCCCAAAGTGCATCATCTAGCTTTAAAGACCAATCCCGCCTAGAAGCATTAACAGTTTTCTCTAGTATTTTCGTTAATTCCCTATTTGAGACTTCAACTTGTCCACTAGTTTGGGGGTGGTATGGAGTAGCAATCTTATGGGTTACCCCATACTTAGCTAATAACGAATCAAAAAGTTTGTTACAAAAATACGACCCCCCATCATTAATGATAGCCCTAGGTGTGCTAAAACGTGTAAAAATATTTTTCTTCAAAAACTTAACAACACGTCTAGACTCATTTGTGGGCAATGCATCTGCTTCCACCCACTTGCTAACATAATCAACAATAACCAATATATATTGATTAGAGAAAGACTGAGGGAATGGTGTAACACCCCACTCCCGCTGAACCCGAACCCGATATCGACAGTGATACCCGAGTCCGTGCCCCGCGAGGGTGAC
>JAOTJB010012140.1:0-11311 GCA_027123815.1 Erythroxylum minutifolium | reverse complement strand
TTTTAAAAAAAAATTTATACTGACTTTTGTTAAGTGATTTTGTTAAGTGATGTGACACGCCACCCTCGCGGGGCACGAATCCGGGTATCACTGTCGATATCGGGTTCGGGTTCAGCGGGAGTGGGGTGTTACATAACACTAAGAGTTAGGGAGCTGAATTTCTTAGACATAGTTTGAGAAGAGTTCTCAAAGTTAGATAGAAAATTTATATGTCTATATGAAATTTTGTTATAATCCTTGTTGAGGATTTAGTGATAATTTTAGAGATAAGTCAAAATCATATGGATGAAAAATTGCAATGATATTTTGAGTTGACTAATATGTTATAAACTTTAATAGATTTATGTGGGTTGCATGTTAATACCAAGATAGCAAGATGCAATAGGTTGCAGGGATTAGAGCTAAAATTTATAATAAATTGATGAAATTGTTCCACTCAATTTAGCCTATTAAAAGCACAAACATGGAAATCAATTAAAGACTTTATTATAGAATGGTAATTTTTGTCTTTAGAAGAAAAATGATTGCATGATTTTTCTTATCTATATGTGATATGATAAAGATCATATGTATTTCTAGCTCGTGCTTTGAGTATTTGATACCAAATTTGGATTCAACATTATTACAATGTTCAAGGCATAATAAAAAATAGATTATTGAGTAAAAGTACTTCATCCAAGTTTATACAAATAGTTTATAAGTATTGGATCAAAGGAGACATATGCATAATATAAATGGCAAGAATACAAAGTTTGATAACAGAAACTATCCTTTTATGCCATGTTGATTAAATCAACATATTATTAATCATAAAGTTTCATATTAGGACACACAGACACACAAACACACATATCCTTTTAGTTATAAGTCATATGAAACTTGTGAAAATTATTAAGTTGAAGAAAGACCAAATCAACCTTTAGTGAAAGGATGATGAAGATATTGAACTGTTAAATTAATACATGTGATGTATTAGATGGAATAACAATTTATAAAAGGATGATTATCTAATAACAATTTATAAAAGGATGATTCTTATATTTTATTAGAAGTACTAATGACTTTATATGATATAGTCTTATGTACTAAACGAAATACTGATTTAAAAGTTTGAAAAGTTCAAATTAAGCATTGAAAATGTTGAAGAACTTTGATGAGATTAGTATAGTGAAATTTAAAATTTTCAGTTATTCATAAGGAATGAGATTTTCTAATGAATACCTTCATAACAAAATTCTATAAGAATATGGATATGTGTATGGAGGAATATACATTATGAGATATTATATGATGCAATACTTATTTATTCTTCTATAGTTATACCTAGTATTACAACTTACCTTCGGTACTTCCAATTAAATTAATTATCAAGATTTCGTATTAGATATGAAATGTTAAGTCTTTGAAAGAATCAAAGTTCATGATTTAAGGATGTAATGTTTAGTTGAAGTATATATTATCCATTAAGTTTAGAAATAAATTGAAAAATAAAATATTATGAGATATCCAAAAAGGATGGATATATTTTTATCAAACTATTGAACAAATTCTTTGTTTTAATGTAAACTTATACGAGAAAGGTTCTGAAGATAAGTAGTGGGAGTAAGAAGGAATTTGAAAAGTTCAAATCTCATAAAATTACATCTAATTGGAACCAATGCCTTTAATGATACATTTGATGTATAGTTGAATGGCTATGAGACATTGAAAAATTCACTTTCACGATGAATTCAAAAAGCTTGTTTTTAAAGATGATTGTGAATTTATGTCTACAAGAAGGTTAATGGGAGTATAGTTATCCTTTTTAGTGGGAGTATGTGGAGATATATTGCTCATAGACAATAATAGTTATAATTTTCAATTGTTGAACACATAATTGTTTAAGAACAACTCTTGTTGGATATGAAAAGGTAACAACTTAATTATAGGAATTAGATTTATAGAGATAGATTGGACGTTTTTAACTTATTCTAAGTCCAAGTACATAGATAATGTACTAAAGATATTTAGTATTTGAGAAATTAGATACTTATAAAAAGATATCTGTTATTCTATGTGTGAGTTGATATATGAGCTCAAGATGATAAGGATATAACTTTAGAAATAAATTCTAATTAAGATTTATTTACTTAGAACAATATCATTTAGGATTGGAAAGGTTCTAATGCAGCAATAGTTGTTAATTGAGCCATAATACAAATTTTCATTTAGTGAAAATGATTAATTGGATCAACAAGTTCTTTAGTGAACTTGATAGAGTTTCTTTGCATTGTTTAAGACAGTAATGTATTGTAGAACATTAGAGCCATTGGGCATGCATAAGGAGCTAATGTCTCATCAAAGATCCAAGAATGTGTTTAGGCAAATTTTCTTAATTATGATGATAATTAAGATGGGAATTGTAAGACTTAAGCAAGTGCTCACTATAGAGAATCTTGTAGAATTCTCTCATTAAGCCAGTAGTAGAATAATCGTCATATGGTAATATGGTATGAGATATTTAAATGATTAGCTTAGTGTAACTGGGAGATTGTTGGTTTATGCCTTACAGCCAATAGCTTTGGTTGTAGTTTAATGACAAATTATTTAAAGGCATTATTTATCTTGTACATGTTTAGATTTGTTGGTTCAGAAAAATAAAGCATGCATGATTTGGATAAAATATTAGATTTCAAAACTTTTTAGAAATCAAAATTGCAGCGAATGCAATATAACCAAATCAACATGCATAGCCATACATGATACGGTATAAGGATAATAAACATAAGGACAAGGTGGTAGAAATTATATTACCGACTCCTTCGCTACAGCTTTAACTACTTGCTGTGCTATCCTATCCTCGGCAATATATCCTCTTCTTATTATTGTATCATCTTCTCGATATTGTATCCTCGACCAATCCGATCTACCACTTGTTCTTCTCGGACAACTTGGTTATCAAGATCCTTTGGTGGGAAAGGAGAAGAAAAATAGGATAGCAAACCTTTTTCTATCTTCGACTATTTTAAAAAAGAATCAAAAGAAAATTGGGAGAGATCACTTCTTAAATCTGTATTTTTTTATCAAAGCTAAAAAAATGAAATCTACAAAAAATTCAAAATCATCAACTGTTGGGCGGGTTTATTTGAAATCATGAAGAGACAAATGATAAGCTTCTAGAAAACCTTAATTTGCATGGCTGCATGTAAGTTCATGTGTCCAACACTTGAATGTAAATGATTTCCAACACTTGGATGTTTTCTTCCATCAAAATGTATTCATGTGAGATGTTTAAAAACCATGCATGTTCTTTCCACACATCGACATAATCATGATTTAAGGTGTTAATGTTTAAAGTGTTTTAAAAACTAGCCACCAACACCATTGAATGAAAAGCATAACTACGTACTCTTTCATTCTTTAACCAAGAATGCAAAAGAGTCCCACCTTTCATCCTTTAATTAATAACAATGTGTGTGTCTCTTCCACTTCAATACTTGCTTTCTTTAGTAACAAGCCTAACCGAAACATTCCTTAATAATAGGCATGACCGAATCCTACACCTTTGTAGGATTTGATTTTGCTCATTATTAATTAAAATTTTAAAATTTAATTTAATTATTCTAATTAATTAAATCAAAATCTAGCCCAATATTAAATATTATTTTGGGCTTATAATTAACAATTAATTAGTGTAAGCCCAATATTTAATTATAGGCTTAAGACCCAGTTTAATTAACTCTTAATTAAATTGTTCCTGTCTTATTGGTCTGAATCAAATTCATCCATTTCTCTCCAAACTGTCTCATTTTCTTTTCGATAACCTCTGTTTATTTTTCTTACTTTCCTTGATAACCTTCCTAGAAGTCAAGTGGGGAATCTAATTGGACTTACATAATTTAAGCTCCAATAAGCCCATAATTAATTTAATCTCATTAGATTTAATTCTAGCTTATTAACTAAATGTCATTCCACTAAAGACAATTACTTGAATTCTTGAATTACTTAATATTATGAGAACACATATTTCAAATAAGATGTCTAATTGTGAACCCTATTATGAATCTTATTATATCCATCTGCATAATAAAGGGTAAAATTATCGTTTTGCCCTTATGTTGGTTTTTGCTTCTAGATCTCCCGTTTTACTCTATACGGTGATTAATACACAAGATCTCTTCTTAGTGTTAAGACTTGATGGGTAGCTAGTTCATCAAACTTCTGGTGCAAGTTTAATCACCAATCTCTATAAAATATCTAGAAGTGATGATATCACTTTAAACTCTTTATTTGAGTGAATGTTCCCTGACATATGTTTCAATTAATAATTCCAACATGCAGACAATGGATTGATACTATGAAAAAAATCCATTCTTCTCATATCAAGAATTATAATGAAAGACATGAGTTCACCACTCATCAAGATTGTGGTCCGTGATAAGCAAATGCTAAAATGTATGTTTTAAGATTAAAGTAACGGCCTACTTTATTCAATAAAACATACATGATTCCAGATTCATTTAATAGTGCCATTATCGATAGTTAACTACTATCATGATATGAAACTCATCATTCCTTTGAAGTAAACTCCTTTACTTATATGGAGATAATTCGTAAGACTACAGTCTAAAACTATAATCAAGCGACCAACTTGGTTATTCAACTGTGAATCAATTGATTTAGATTCTAATAATATACATGTTTTCCATACATCTCTATGTATATGTATATTACTTACAAAGAATCTTGGTACCTTTTGACCAGATACATAACGCTCACACAAATAAAACCAAACTCTTTTGTTTTATTAATAATAAATATTTTCATTACAAAACTGTAACTGAAAAAGATAAAGTTACATGTAAATACACTTGCTTTCTAAGGCACTATATTTACATAACTCTAATAGATACTGGCCTGAAATAAGCCCAGTATCTATAAGGGATACGGGTCAGTGCCTGAAATAAGCTCGATATTCATAAAGGATATCCCTTGTGGATACCAGGCTTATTTCAGGCTGGTCACTCCATGTTATGCCCCATTTTTGGAGTTTAACTCGTGAGTAAAATGTGAGCACATCACTTTGTAGGGTTTTTGTAATGGAATCTCATTAGCCATCATAGGCTCATCTTCATTCTCATAACATCCCAAAATTCCATAGTTGAACACTTGATATACGACAATCCATTCTTATGTTTGTATCCTCAATCGTCTCTTTAAACATATCACTCATTTTTATCTTTTATTTTCACATCAAACTAAGTACATTTCAAGTTTCATTCAAGCCTAAATGTGTCATAGGAAAGCATTGATAAATCCACAACTTATACTATGGATGTCAGACTAAAGTCATTCAAATACATTTTTTAAGAGAACTTTGAATTCTACAACTTCCATAAAGACCCTGAAGAGAGATTTTGCCATCTAGAGGGGTAAAACTGCACATTTATAAAACTGTCCTGAGAATGTCTGCTTAGCGGACATATGTCCCTCCAAACAGACATGAAATAAACTGTAACGCTGGAATTCTCGAGAAGGTCCTCCCAACGAACATTTATGGGTCAATTTCTAGATTTCTAACTCTTATAAGTTACCTATGACCCCTCTTAAGCATATCTATCATTTCTAACTTATTTTCCTCATCATTTCCCTTTATTATCACTTTCATTTTCACTTAATATCATTTATAACCAAATCATAATCTATGTTTGGTCATCAACCCAAATCATAGTCTGTGCAGCATTACTAACTTGTAAAAATCCAATCTTTCAGGTCCGATCTCCAAAAATTACAACCTTTATATCATTGGAAAGCTAAGAGGATAAAATAAAACTTCTAAGGGACAAATTTTCCTAAAACAACCTAGATTAATATAGTTTTTCCTGCGAAGTCAGAACACAAATTTTACCCCTATGAATGCTTGAAAATGTAATGCGAAAGCTTGAAAAGTCAAGAGTAAAACATAAATTTATTTTATTAACCTCAAAAGAAAAGAGTTTTACAAAGCTTTAATGGGCATTACAATACCCAAATACATCATTGGTCTCATAATCCAAAAATACAAAATATACATGAACGAGTGTTACTTGAAATGTGGCTAAAGCCTTAAGTTTTCATATACTAACTTAAATACAAAAATATGTAAATTTAGAGTGGTGTCTTGACTCTCTATCATTCGATCTCTTGCTCTTCACCTGGAGATGGGGAGGAATGAGGGTTGAGGTTAAAAGCTCGAGAGTAACAAGTTTATAGTGGAGAAACAAGCAAAACCAATGAAAATATTCATTGCCATAGTAAATTGCACTGAATCTATAAAACACTTATTTCTCAAGTTCTCAAGCTTGTCAAACAATTCATAAACAACATAAGTCATATATTCATCAAACTTGTCAACAAATCATAAATAACTTAAGCACTCATAATGGTTTCGGTAGTCCATATACATGAGGGAGTTCTTACAAAGCTCCGATAAATATGAGGGAGCTCTTGCGAATCTCCAGTGAACATGAGGGAGTTCTTGTGAGTCTCCTCTGAACATGAGAGAGTTCGTGATGCAGCTCCATGCCACTAGCGGGCAGGTGGGAGAAGCCTTTAACATAGGGAATGTGCACGTGGCATAGCATGATAGATCACTATAAACCCACACAAGCATGAATTTCATGACTTGCAAACATATTGCACAAAAGGCACATTTCAGAAACATGATTTCCATCAGCATGATATATTTGAAATACAATTTCATCATCATTTCATAAATCATCAATAAGATTCATGTACCAAATATGTAGCAAGTACTTAAATCGTTTAAGAAGCAATAAATGCAACATTTATAAAGCAATTGAAATCATTTAACTCTATTAATTTGGAAAAATACTCATGGCTCATGAACTCAACTATAAACATGTAACCCATCTGGATTTTTTGCTTAAAAGCTTGTTAAAAATGCCCTTCCTCCTGTTCCTCTTGCCCCTCTTGATTCCCTTTAACATTCACAAAAATCCAATTCAATAGGGATACAAATTGAGAACCCAAAAACCATATTCACTTGTATTTCCCAAGCTTCATGAACCAAAACCCTTTCAAAAATCCAAAGGATTAAAAATGGGCTGACCTTAAATCTTCACTAAAAAAAGAGATGTTTGGCCCAAATGGAAGCTCTTCTTTTCCTCTTTCTTTTTCTCTTCATGAACACCCTCAAAATCACTTTTAAAATTTAAGAAAAGATGAAACCCTAACTTGTCTCCTTTCTTTTTCTCTCATATAGCAAAAACTCTCTCACACTTCTTTCTCGTTTTTGTTTTCTGCTCCTTCTTTCCCTTCATTCATGTTTTTCTTCATCTAATAACCAAGACAAAATTTTCCTCTTCCAATTTTACCCTTAATGATGGTAAATGCCCACTTTACCCTTCCTTTAATGCTTTATGGCTTTTATACTTATGTGGCATGCCATAATTGCCCTCAATTCATTCCTACTACTTTAATCTAACTAACCAGTGTAATAAAATCCTACTAACACTGTAGCACCCCACCCTCTCAGGACCCATACCTGACATCATAAGTGATGTCCAAAAACTTGCCCCGCGAGGGTTGCATGCTAAAGCACTCAGTCAGTCGAATCTCATTACAAAAAATCTTCTTCCCCTTTTTATAAAATTCTTTTCTTCTTTCTTTTAACAATGCACGCTTTTGCGAAAAAGCAATAATCAATTTGGGCCCATTTCAATCATAAACTTTCCATCCATATATATAATAGCTGCACAAAAATCAATTTCATTTACAACCCTTTCCAATTTGGAAAGTTATTACAAAAATAGATTGATCACTAAACATGATACAAAAATCTCAGAATACATTCTTTCATACAAAAATAAATTAAATAAAAATAATTATGCAGACTCCAACTGATCCTGAGCTCTATCTCTCACTTGCATGTAATAGGTATACTCCTGCTTGCCTAACGGGGTATTCTTCTGAGCTATAAAAAATATTTGCAAATTTTTGGTGAGTTTTACAAACTCAATGAGTGACTGTCATCGATGGTTCACCCAGTCACATAACACATAAATCACATTCACAACATTTGACATTTCACAATTAATATAATTTAATTAATCATATTATACATATGCAATATGTATGAGACCCACTTTCCATTTATTACTTTTTTGTGACCGAGTACCTAAACTGTCCAATATAGGGCTCATTGATAATTGTCCCATATAGGGCTCATTGATAACTGTCCCATGTAAGGCTCATTAAACGTTGAGCCTGAGGCTTTTAATCACTTTTGAACTCGAGGCTCTTTTTCACTCGTTGAGCTTTAAGCTCTGATCGGTGGCTACTCTGGTCACAATCGCCATTATATTTCGTGCATTTATGAAATGAAATGCATCAATCACATTTGCATGATCCCATTCAATCACATTCCTTTATCATCGGACCTTAGTCCGGCATTTAACATTAAGTTGAGAATCACATTTTCACTTACATGTAAATGCTTATTCAAAACACATTTATCCTCAAATTATGTACGCTTAGTTCATCTCATTCACATACAAGCAGCACTTCAATATCTCAACCAAGCGTCACAATCATTAGAACTCTTGTCCGAAAACCAAGACAATAGATCACATTCGTATAGACATTCAGTAGTCAATCAATACCAAAATTTAGATAAAACAAACAATGAAATGAGACCATCTAGGTCTACTCACAGTACGCTCCAGATTAGCAATTGCTTCTAAGATCCAGAAACGTCTGAATGTGTACATTTATCCTGCACATCAAAATTATGCAATACACACATTGCACATATACATTAATAACTTTGCACAATTATAAACATTCATTTATGCATATATGTGCATATAGAATATGTACAATGCATGTTTATGGCAATCCCAGGTATCTTTCTATTATTAGTCTTATGTCAACACTCACCTAAGTAAAATTTGTACTTAGGGTTTATACCTCAAATAAACACTCTGAATCTAATTTCATAACCCAATGAATCATTTCTGATGTTTCTCTAAACACTGACTTTCGGGTCTACTATTTCTGAACATTTAGATAATGAAAATGAAGTAATTTGGGAAAATTTTCTTTTGAGAATTGTCCTTCTATCTCATAAGTTTCTAATAACACTAAAATCTTCAATTTGGTTCAATAGTGTAAAAGTTATACCCCACATATTTTCGGATTGCTTTTATTCTGAGACAGTGCCCTATACTAAACTTTCACCCAGAATTTGAAATTCTTAAGATCCGATTCAGAATTTTATTTCTTCAGATGCTTTGTAGCCCTATATCTCTAATTTACTCCAAATAAAAAATCATCCCAAATCAATAACTACAATTCAAGTTATCATCAAAATACCGAAGCATGTTTTGTACTAAAAAGTTCGCTGCGGCGACCCAGAAAAGTTCGTCGTTCACCACGGCGAACTTTTCCAAAGAGGAAAAGTTCACATGAAATCTTTCAAGTTATTCACAGCAAACTAAGGAAAGTTGGCCGCGGCGAACTTTGACAGAAGCATACGCAAAACATGTTTCATTTTCCAGATTTTTAAACTTCGAACATTTACATCTAACTCATCTTATACCTAGATTATCTCTTCCATTTCATTTCCTCCTCATCCTCTACCTAATTCAACTCAATAAATCACTCACAAACAAAGCATATTTTTCATCACCCACACATACATAAACATTGCATAGCTAAGTCATCAAATCTTAATTTACTCATCATTTTAGCTTCATTTAACCATACTCATGATATTTAAAGCATCACTTACTTGGTGTAGCTCCAAACTCTTCAAAACCTCACTCAACCCTAACTCCCAAGCATCCCACATTCTCCATCTTTTAAAGGAAGTAAAGGATGAGTTTTCTCGTGGCAATGAGGAAAAAGATAGCAGTTATGCTAGAAGCAAATGAAAGAAAGTATAATCTTCAAAGTTAAGGTGGTGGAGATTGAAGAAAACAAAGAAAGTGAAGGTGTAGAGAAGAGAGTCACGAAGAGAAAGATGAGAAGAGCCAAAAAAATACAACAATTAGACTTTTAATGATAATCAACGTTTTTAAGGGGTTTTAAAAAAATTAGTGGAGCTAAGGCATTGTTTGGTAAGTGACTTATGTCACTTGCCACATGTCTAATGCTTATAAACTAAAATCCAATTTCTATTCTAATTTCCTCCTAATTTTTATTGAAACTTGTCAATAAATCCCATAGTCATTTATCAAAATTTCCGTTGCCATTTGACGATAAATTCTACAACCATTTATCTTTATTTTGCCACTTGGCATTTTTCTTAGTCCAAAAATTACCCCAAATTTTCAGAAATTTTCCCAAAATTCTCCAATAATTCTAAATCACTAAATACACTCTCCAAATCAAATTTCAACATATAAAAATCACAATTCTCAATATAATCCCATTTACAAATCAATTATATTCAGAATTCGTCAATGAATGCATCTACAAATATTTTCATGTGTAAAAAGATTCAATATTCACGTGTATGTGTATATCATATAATGCATAAGCACAAAATGCATCTTCTAATCTCTCAATTTCATTTCTCATTTACTATATTCCCGACTCTAACTCTTAATATGGGAACAGGATGTTACAATTCTCCCCCCTTAATAAATTTTGTCTGCGAAATTTTTATCCGGATCATCAGAAATAAAGGTAGGGTTAATGTTTCCTCCGTTTCCCATTTAACTTAATCACTCGAATAATTTCTTCCACTTGGCTATGGTCAATGGAATCAATCGATTTTTTTTTTCCAGTCGCTCATTCAAATATCAGACTATCTTAACTGTTTCCTCAATTATTTCAGATTACTTACAATTTTCACTTCCTATGCTGATAATTCATCTTTGTCAGATCATATCACTATTTCTTAGCACACTCGCATATAACACATTTATCGAACTGTAACGGTGTTTCCCAAACATATCCATGTAACACTATGTGAATCCGAAACATCTTTTATTGATAATACTAACCCCATAAGTTAATGGTCCTATTCTCACAATAATTTCATATGAACCAATTTATGTCGAGGTTAGTTTCCCCCTTTTCCTAACCTGATCACACCTTTATCTCTATCTAAGCACATGTTGGTGAGGTGATACTGTTAGGAGTATTTCATCCTTCGCGTGATATTTCACGTCTCTTTAGTGTCAATACACTCCACTCTTATATTTATCTCACGGTATTCCATAACTTTGATGTTGATCCACTTAACCCGTTCATCATTATCTTGGATCACTTAACTCCTATTACAGATTCATTTCACTCATCAACAGTATCTCGAATCAATTAT
>JAOTJB010012105.1:0-11312 GCA_027123815.1 Erythroxylum minutifolium | reverse complement strand
TGCAATGTATAATTATTCCATGGACTTTATCATATACATCTAAACATGTACAAGATAAATAATGCCTTTAAATAATTGGTCACTAAACTATAACCAAAGTGATTGGCTGTAGGGCATAAACCAACAAGTTTAGTACTGGGTGCAGCAAAAAAATGAAGAAGTTCAGAAAAAATTTCTGATGAAAATGTATGAGAATATGTTCTATTTTGAGTGTTTTTAGAGATTTTTTAAAATGAGTTTAGAGATAAAGAATAGGTGTAAGGTGATATCTGGATATGAGAAAGATTGATAAAAATGAAGAGAATGCAGTAAATGAAAATACAGAAAAATAAAAGAAGAAATTTAAAAAAATGTGAAGGAGATGCGTGAATGATTTTTCTGCTTTGATGTTTCTGTTTTAATCTTAGGTTTTGATTTGTTTATGATTATGTTGCGTTGAAATGAAGAGGTAAATGAGAGAGTATAAATTAGAGATGATGGGTTAACTGGAAGAAAGGAAGAAGAAGGAAGAGAATCTGCAATTTTTGGAATTGGAGTGCATGGCCGTTCACTATGGTTGCATGGCCAGCCAACAGTGCTTCTCAAACTGCACAACTTGGATTCGTTTGACTATAACTTTGGCTCCCAACCTCCAAATGACTTGAAAATTAAACCAATACATTCCTAAGACATTTTTTTCCTCTAAATAAAAATTTAGATCCATCTGAATTGATTTGAAAAAGATTGATTGGATGAAAGTGAGGGAGAGTGTTGAAATATTATGAACTGGAATATTTTCATTGAATATGCTTCGGTATTTTGATTATATCTTGATCTATAGATTTCCAAATGAGTTTATTTTTTATTCTAATTAAATTAGAGACCTAAGGATAAAAATTGGTGAAGAAGTAGACTTTACATTCTGTCTCGAATAATTTCAAAATTTGGCATGAAATTGAGTCTGGACTTAGACTGTAGTACTACCCGAGACAGAAATCATGTCTTGTTGTTATCGAATAAACTGTATTGATGTAGGCCGAATCAGACAAAGGTGTCTTCACAAAAGTTGTAGCTTATTCACTTATATTTCAATTGGTATAAATTTTGTAGTGTTTTGGATATTGGAATAGAGAGATACGAGCTATACAACTTGGAAGCATGACCATGCACCAGTCAAAATTTCAAATGTACTCAGTCTATAGTATTTTAAGCATAACTCATAGAATAATGAACCAAATTGAATGATATTGGTGTAATTAGAAACTTAAGACAATGGGAAACATTGTTTTAGAAGAAAGTATTGCCGAATTACTTCATTTTCATTGTCAAATTGGTCATGTATAGTAGACCCAAAGGTATGTTTCAGGAAAAATCTGAATTGACAAAATGAGTTATGAAATTCGATTTTAATGGTTTTATTGAGGTATAAACCATAAGTATAAATGATACTTATGTGAGTTTGGAACTATGAATGTTTACATGACAAGAATAATTGAGCGATACCCAGGATTATCATGAACATGAATTGTGCATATTTCATAGACATATATGTGCATTAACAAACACTTATAATTGTGTAAAAGTGTGATATGTGTATATTGCTTGATATAGCAGAGCAATTGGAACGTCAACATCCAGACATTGCTGAAACTTCAAGGCAATAGCTTTGGGAGCAATTGGTGAGTAACCTAGATCATTTCACGCAATTAATTGTTTGCTTTAAAATATGATATGAATGTGATTTGATTATGTTGATGTCGGACAATAAAGGTCCAAGACTTGATGCATAAATGCAATATTGAAGTGCTACTTATATGTGAATGTGACAAACTAACTGCTTCTTGACATGATTAGTTGATTATGAGAGATGCATTCCATACATGAATGCAAGATTAGATAATGAGAGTTGTGACTTGAGTAGCCACCAAAAATGAGCTTAAAGCTCCAAATGTGATTAAGAGCCAAAGGCTCACTATATAAAATGAGCCCTATATCTCCAACAGATAAGGGATAGTATAAATGAGCCCGGTATCCACATATATACGGGACAGTTTAGGCACTCGATCACAACAATGTAATAATTAGAAAAGCATCACATGAACATTTCATATACATTTTAATAAGTATGTTTAATTGTTTGAAATGTAAAATTATCTTACCCTTAATTGAGAATGTGACAGGTGATAATTTATGCAAAATGCAAAGATGTGAATTATATGTTATATATGTGATATGTTGCATGAATAGAGTGAACCATCGATAATGGTTATCTCATTGAGTTCATAAAACTCACCAAAATTACAATATTGATTTTTCAAGACCAAGATACGACTTTAGCTATTGAGAGACGCTATAACAAGTATAGTCTTGTACTTTTGGGAAGAAAAAGAAATGGCTCAAAGGTCGGTCAATTGGGATTGTTAAGATTAGATAGACTTTTTGTGTAATTTCCTCTTTCATATAGCATATTTTGAATTAGGTTTTGATAATGTACATGTATGGGTGTTTAAAGGCTACAATGTAAATACGTTTGAATTTATGAAATGAAATGGGAAAAATTTTGGTTTTAAAATATTATGACTCTCTTGATGATGTCTTATAAGAGAATAAAGAATGATGATGCCATGTTTAAGTGAGATTTAAGATTGCTCTAACCCGCCATTGTTCATGGATTGTCAAACCTATCTACTAGTTTTACGCTAAAAAATCGCAAGTAAACGGGTCGTGACTTGTAGTTAGAAAGAGCGGATATCGATTCCACCAGGATTGATGCCCAGACACCACTCAATTTAGAAAAAAAAGTTTTTTAAGAAATAAAATTACTTAATGCAATTAATCTAGAAAAATAAATTAAAATTAAAAGACTAATGTAAACAATGGACAATATCGTAATTGCAGAAAGTCTGAATTCAAGGATCTAAATGCTAGAGATTACTTTTTCCTTATTCTGTCTCCCCCATATTTTATTGATTGAATTATTTCTCACCCTAGATTTTCGAATGTGCTAATTACCCTCTCTGAAGGTGTAATTATTTGTCCCTAATTAAATTGACGGGAATCGATTGAATGACCTCTCAACCTACCCAATGACTCTACTAATTCAGCTAGTTATTACACTATCCTATGGATGATCAGTTGACTAATTGAGATGTCTCTTCTAATTATTCAATTGACATAATAATTGCTAGTCTATAGGTCACCAAATCTCGTTGTACAATCCTATACGATTTTCATCTCACTCACTCTCACGATTTGTTGCAAGACGACAATTAAGAACAACAATTATCAAAGACACTTTATTCAATTCAATAAAATATGAGTTTTGACAAAATAATGAAAAGGCAATCCCTAATATGAAATTATCCTAACATAGTCTCCATAACACTATCAACATTCAAATAATCCATCTTTACAAAGAAAGGAAGAGATTAAAATGATAGAATGTGAATAAGAAAACTCCTTCTCTTCTTTGCCAAAATATGGAATTTTGGTATTGATGTGCTATTTTTCCCAATCTTGATGATGATCCTTGTTTTAAATCCTTCTTTGATGCTCCAATCATGTGTTCTTCACCCAAGGATGGTCTTTCTACAAGTAGGCGTTGTCCCCCCTTAAAGATGCAGGCTTCCTTCCCTTTTTATAGTCCAAAAACCCTAAGTTTAATAAAGCCTCGCATATTATTTTGGGTTTTAGTTCCCACATCCGTAGGGATCTGCATGATTCCTAAAAGCGCAGGAATTACAGACAAGAACATTCTGTCGTGATTTCCCATGTCTATGAAAATTTGCCTAATTTCCACGAACTTGGGAATTGGTCCCGAATGTAATCTTCTTGTCTTCTCTTCTATACTCTTTTGTTCATCCTCCAACTTGCTTCCTCTCATTTCCTACACAAAAATAAGCAATTCTTACCCTCAATTAGCATCCAACACATAAGAACACAATGGAAATTAAACTTAATGAAAAATGCAAACTAAATCCTAAACAAAAGCGATAAGCAACCATTATGCAAGAAAACATATGCTAATTATCTATAAAAAACATATCCTAATGCAAACCTATCAGCATCCCCACACTTAAATCTTTGCTTATCTTTAAGCAAAATAAATACAACCAATCACTTCAACCACTTCATTTTTATAAAGATCAAAACACATAATCCCTCAAATTCGAGCCAACTCAAATACCAAGTTAATGCATATATCATAACTACCTTTTTCATTGGTGTACACAAGCAAACTCACAATTTGCACAATCACTCAAAGGTAAGTCAAGATGTATAAATGAATTTTCCTCACTTTTTTCACTTATTTCACTCAAGTGTTAAAGGGTTAGTGTTTCACTCAAACTTCCTATAGGAAACTACACTACCATAGGCGTGCTAATACACTAATTCTCCTTTACAATGATTGCATACAAAAATAGATCAAAAGGACTTGTTTAGGGTTGTAATGCGGGAAGGGTTAAGGTGGGTCAAAAGAGAGGGGAAAAGGTAAAACACAAGCATAAGTAGAGTAGGAAGCATATAAAATGGGATAATAGAGCATAACTTCGAGAAATACACCACTATTCTGCACTTATTAATGCTACTCACTTGTCCTTCCTTTTTCTTTTGTTCTCATTCATTTTTTTAATTTTTCTTTCTTTCTTTTCATACATGGAAGAACTATGAGTCAACACTAGCACTATATACAATGTAGTCCATAGGTAGATATGTACTTAACTTATCTCGGTACAAATCTCACACAATCTCAAATAATATTGTACTTAATACTCTACTAACTTGTGAAAGGATTGGATAATAAGGTTTGAAGTTTGAGGTTTTTAAAATTTTGGGTGTTTTTAAGAAACAACAGGTTAAGGCTTATTGAGGGTAGTAAGGGATAATAACAGGTAGGTCGTTTAAGCCAAGGGTTAACACAAAAAGAGCTTAGATCATCTCTATTAAGCATGCGTCCAGTAGGCTCAAATCGATTCAAAGCAACTTCTAAAGGTAGTAACCTAAGGAATTAACACTTGACAAAGAAATGAAATGACTATAAATGGAGTCATATGGCTCAATCCTCACTTTGGCTCAATTGAAAACTCATTATGTATCTCTACACTATCTCATTGTTCATATGACAATTTATGACAAAGCTTATGCAACCAACTATGTTTCATCACTCTATATAGTTCACTTTCTACATAAAGGGCCTAATTTGAGTTTAATTATGCATTCAATCTAATTCCATCTACATGATAGAATTTTCATGGCAATATTTATCAGAGTGATTTAAATATGGTTCCATTGCTAACACAAAGCACATACAATATGCCAACATGCATCCTATTTAACCAAAAAAAATTGCAACTAAGAACTTTGATGTCACCTCCCCACACTTAAAGATCACGTTGTCCTCAATGCGATAAGCCAATAACCAAATAAAAGGAAACGACATCAAACCATAAAAAAATTGAAAACAAACCAAATAAAAGAAATTTAAACAAACGAATGATATGAACCCAACAGAAGATACTAAAGTCAAATCAACATTAAAGAAATTATAACTAAACAAAAGACATAACACACAAACAAATAATATGAAACCAAATACACATGAAATGAAATGCACTAACATACAAGAAACAACAAAATTTAAAAGTTAAAGGGTAAGAAAAGCTTATTCTGATGGTGGTGGCAAAGGTGATGGCGAAGGGGCTTCAAAGTTATTCCTCCAACAGAAGTTGAGGAACCTTTTCTTCAAACTGCATTGTTCCTTATGAACCTGCCGCATTTGAGTGCGAAGTTCATTTATTTGGGACATCATTTGATGTTGGCCAGAGGCGACCTGGTCTAATAGTTGGTGAAGTTGATCGACCCCTGTTAGCGCACTTGGTTCCTCCTCTACTGCTGCTTCCTCTGGTTCTTGAGCTGCTCGAGATGTAAATGGTTGGGACATGACTGTACCGATTTGTCTCTTGTGCTTAAACACGGTACACGTTTGAGGATTATGGAGTTCCATGAAATGAACATCCACAATCTTGATACGCCTCAAATATGATATGTCAAAAATATTATGGGGCATTGTACATACCTCTTCTAAATTATGATTATAAAAATGAGCTACAGCAGTAATAATATACCCCATTCCAAAATATAAACTTTGTTTATTAATGACACTGACAATTGACCTAAAGATTCTAAAAGATGTATTGATTTTTACTTTGTGATCCATGCAGCATAAGAAAAAGAGTTCTTTAGCCGAACATTTACTACTCTCGGTTTTATTGAACACAGTTAAACACATGTATTTATACAACAGTAAATGTTCGGCACTACGTATTAAAACATTCGGTGCATTTTATGAATTAAAACGGTCCTCCCCCATTAAAATATTCCAATATGAATCCGCATCAAAATCAAGATGGTCATCTAGAACTTTTGTATTTTGAAAATCGAAAATATGATGCATAACATTAAAATCCAATTTATATGCAACACCGAATAATCAAAACCAAAAGAGATCCATTTTTGGGGTATATTGGACAGTAGTGAAAAATTCAATTGTCATCATAGGGTGAATATTCATGTCACACCGTACGAAACTATTCCACCCTATGATGTTGGCTAGCCTCTCAATCCTTGTCCTTAGTCCTTTGTTTTCTAACAAATCAAAATCAAAATACTTAGCAGGGATTATTCCCCTATTTTTAAAATCACGAAAGCGCGTACCTTCTTCTTCCGAGTAAATCGAGAAAGGAGCATGATAAGTAGCCGCTAAGTTTGTTTTTCCTTCACTCGAGACTTGTTAGCACACTTCATCGACTGGTTTCTGAGCCATCATCTTCTTCAGTGCTATTGTAGAAGAGAAATTTGTAAGAATAAAGAAGAAAGAGTGAATTTTGACCTAGAGAGAGAGAGAGCAATAATCTTAACTTAATCTTTGTGTTTTTGAATGAATAATGCATGAAGACATAAAAAAATGAAAGATTAATGAAAAGGAATGAGAAACATACCAAGAATCTAGACAAAAAATGAATAGTTGTTTAGAGAAAAAGGGAGAGAAATTCGTGGGTTAGAGAGAGAGAGTGTAAAAATTTGAAACGATAGTGAGAGGAAGAAGGGGGAAAATTTTAAACTCCCCTACGGATGGGATTCCTACATCCATGGGAATCTGCATGATTCCGACGCGCGTGGGATTCCTCTCCAGAAATTTTTCTGGAGAGGATTCCCACGTTTATAGGAATCTCCCCAATTCCCACGGGCATGGGTTTCCTCTCCAGAAACTTTCTGGAGAGGATTCCCACGTCCGTGGAAATCACCCCAATTCCCATGTGGTGATCCTCAAAATTTCAAACCTTCTTCAAAGTGTAATTTCATTCTCTAGGATTCCAAATCCTACAAACACATTGAGATCATATCATCCGGAAGAACTTTTAAAGCAAAACAATTAAAACCATACAAAAATTAGCATAAACATCTATCAAAACCAATTGAACCATGAACATAACTTGAGAATTCAAACAAACAAATAAGCGAACAAAGCAAAGGATAATTGATTTCCATAGGTTGCCTTCCATGCAATGCTTTTGTTATTGTCGGTAGCTCGACTCTCCTTCTTACTCATGGTGGTTCAAATGACCGAAATGATAATGGTGCACAAACTGATCTTAAACTTTGTACCGGGGCTGTCTTATTCTGGACTCCACCTTGATTTTTATTTTCCTTTCTTTGCCTTCTCCTAGGTGTTCGTTTCTTCTTGAATGCATTTTTGGGGTCCTTAATAATTTCCCATACTCCTTGAAGTTTAGGTTCCTCAATATCTGTCGAGGGTAGAATGGAACAATAATTCTTCTTTGCCACCTCGAATGTTAACTGCTCCTTCCCTACTTTCAATATTAACTCACTCCTATCAACATCAATAATTGCATAGGTGGTAGTTAAGAATGGTCACCCAAGAACCATTGGGGTTTCCTCATCTTCACTAATGTCCAATATGTAAAATCCACCGGAAGACAAAGTTATCAATGTGTAACTTCACATTCCTAATGATCCCCTTTGGTAAATGCACCGCCCTGTCAATTGTCTTTACTAATGTCTTAGTTGGTACTGGCTCTTCTAGACCAAACTTCTGATTGAATTAATATGGCATCATATTGATACTTGCTCCCAAATCCACGAATGTGCGCTCTATCTTAACTCCGTTTATACTACACGGAATGAAAAAGTCTCCTAAGTGTTCTTTCTTCTGTGCTAAATGTCGATTTTCTCTTGATATGTGATTGATAACCTCTTCATTCAACGCCTCCTTTAACATGAGCTTTGTTTGGAGTTGATTTGTTATATTTGTTATTTTTCTTAACTCCCCTTCCTTAGAATTCCAAGTTACTTCACTTGAAGATGGCTTCCACTGAGCAAAAATTTGATGCGAAAGTCCAAGCTGAAATTCCTTATTCTGCTTACTTACTAGTCCCCTCAGAAGGACTTCCAATATTGTTTGTTCTTCTTGCTTATTTCCATCTTTCTCCCTATGCTTTCTTTCTTTGTTCTCTATTCGAGGGCCATAATTCTCTTCTTCGGGTTTGCCTCAGTGTTGCATGGTAGACTACCTGTATTTCATAAAGATAATGCGTTAGCTAATTATCCTACCTATACTTCTAGGTTGTGGATGGATGATGCATAATTCTTTAAAATTCGATCAAACTTTTCTTCCATTCTCTTTTGATTGTCCTCTTGGCTTGCATACATCATTTTGTGATTATCTTCTTGTGCTGCCAGTTTGGATCCTAAAACCTCCATCATCTTGTCCATGTTACTTTCCAATGATCTGATTCGATCTTGCTGGAATCCTGGCAGCCTTTATGGTCTTTACTATCCACCTACATTATTATCACTCCAAGAAAAATTCAGGTGATTTTTCCAACCCGGATTATATGTGTTCAAGTATAGGTTATTACCTTACTGTGGCTAGCCTAGATAACTTACCTGTTCAGTCTCACTAGTTCCTAATAAGAAACAGTTTGCTGAGCTGTGGTTATTCTCCCCACATAACTCACATTGTGCTTGCATTGCCTTAGCTGCCGAGGTGGACGCCCCTTACATGTTGTTTAACTGCTTCGTTAAGGTCGTAATTTGAGCCTGCAAGGCAGTAACTGAGTCAATAGGTATCATACGTTTTTGTTCCTTTTGTTCTTGTCTACTCCTCTCACTCGACCAAATGTAGCTGTTGCTTGCCAACTCCTCCAACAAATCATGGGTTGCTTCCACCGTCTTCCTCATTAATGAACCTCTGGCTGCTGCATCAATTGTGCCCTTTGTG
This sequence comes from Erythroxylum minutifolium, assembly GCA_027123815.1. Classification (NCBI taxonomy): domain Eukaryota; kingdom Viridiplantae; phylum Streptophyta; class Magnoliopsida; order Malpighiales; family Erythroxylaceae; genus Erythroxylum; species Erythroxylum minutifolium. The sequence continues at coordinate 2,032 of JAOTJB010012105.1, read as the reverse complement.
CTTAGATTCACTCCATTATAAAATTTTTGAAGCAGGAATTCCTTCGGGAGGTTATGATGAGGGCAGCTCCTTTGAAGTTCTTTAAATCACTCCCAAGGTTCATAGAGAGATTCTCTGTTGCTCTTCTAAAAATTTGTTATTTCCTTTATAATCCTCGTCGTCTTTATTAAAGGAAAATATTTTGCGAGGAATGCTTAGGTGAGTTGCTCCCAAGTTGTAATCTGGCCTGGATTCAAAGAATTGTACCATGCTTTAGCCCGATCCTTCAATGTGAATGAAAATAGTCACAACTTCACTACATCATCAGACATTCCGTTGAATCTGAATGTGTCATAGATCTCTAAAAAATTTATGATGTGGGCATTCAGATCCTTGTTGGATAACCTGTAGAACTACACATTGTTTTGAAGAATGTTGAGTAGCACTAGCTTTATCTCAAAGTTATTTACTTAAACTACCGGCCTCACCACTCCTTGAGGACTAAACCCTTGCCTCATGAAATCCATGAGTGTTCTTTCTGGTCCTCCTTGCTCTCCTTCTTCAGTCATATCTTGATTTAAGAAATTTAAATACCTTGCCCTTCTTATTTCTCTTTCGTGCTTCTTAATGTCAAGGAATTCATCTTCAATAACTTCTTTCATCCTCCGTGTGCTCCTTGTGTTCATACACCTACAAGTCCATTAGGTAATGTATCAAAACTCTTAAATCAAAGTAATCTAAATTAAACAAGATGCTAAACAATCAATCCCCGACAACGACGCCAAAAACTTGTTGAGGGATTATAAAACCTATCCACTTGTTTTACGCTTAAAAATCACAAATGAATGGGTCGTGACTTATAGTTAGAAAGAGTGGATATCGATCTCACAGGGATTGATGCCCAGACACCACTTAATTTAGAAAAGACTTTGTTTAAGAAATAAAATTGTTTAATGCAATTAATCTAGAAAATTAAATTAAAATTAAAAGACTAATGTAAACAATGGACAATACCATAATTGCAGAAAGTCTGAATTCAAGGATCTAAATGCTAAAGATTACTTTCTCCTCATTCTGTCTCATATTTTATTGATTGAATTGTGTCTCACCCTACATTTTTGAATGTACTAATTACCCTCTTTCAAGGTGTAACTATTTTTCCCTAATTGAATTGACGGGAATTGATTAAATGATCTCTCAACTTACCCAATGACTCTACCGATTCAACTAGTTATTACACTATCTTATGGATGATTAATTGTCTAATTGATATCTCTCTTCTAATTATTCAATTGACATAATAATTGCTAGTCTATAGGTCGCTAACTCTCGTTGTACAATCCTACAAGATTTTCAACTCACTTACTCTCTCGATTTGTTGCAAGATGACAATTAAGAACAATAATTATCAAAGACATTTCATTTAGTTCAGTAAAACATGAGTTTTGAAAAAATAATGAAAAAGCAATCCCTAATATAAAATTAACCTAACATAGTCTCCATAACACTATCAACATTCAAATAATCCATATTTACAAAGAAAGGAAGAGCTTAAAATGACAGAAAGCGAATAAGAAAACTCCTTCTCTTCTTTTCCAAAATCTAGAATTTTGGTGTTGATGTGCTATTTAACTCAATCTTGATGATGATCCTCGTTTTTAATCATTTCTTGATGCTTTAAACATGTGTTGTTCACCTAAGGATGGTCTTTCTACAAGTAGGTGTCGTCCCCCCTCAAGATGGAGGCTTCTTTATCTTTTATGGTCCAAAAGCCCTAGGTTTAATGAAGCCTCACATATTATTTCTGGTTTCAATTCCCACGTCCGTGGGAATCCACGAGTGTGTGAATTATAGGCAGAAACATTTTGTCATGATTTCCCACGTCCGTGAGAATTTGCCTAATTCCTATAAACGTGGAAATTGGTCCCAGATGTAATCCTCTTGTCTTCTCTTCTATACTCTCTAATTCATCCTCTAACTTGCTTCCTCTCCTTTCCTACATAAAAATAAGCAATTCTTACCCTCAATTAGCATCCAACACACAAGAACACAA
>JAOTJB010012075.1:0-11314 GCA_027123815.1 Erythroxylum minutifolium | reverse complement strand
ATTATTCGCTTCATTTATGTGGTTATTATTATATTCAAGATCTGAATGGACATAAATGATTTACGTATGATTCATGATTCATGTATGATTTATATGTTGTTGATTGAATAATCAAGAACAGACAACTTCCTCCTTTTCTCAAATTTAAATTCAGAATACAACAATAACATAAGATAAGAGTATTGAAACATATAGATATCTTAGTGAATCGGAGACAAAGGAGGCCATTTTCCAAACTTGGGAAGGTGAAAATACTTTGGAGGAATTTTGGGGAGCTTAGGAAGAGATGGGCATGGCTTTTTAGGGAATGGTGGAAACTTAGGAACTGGAGGCCGAAGAGGTTTGTGAAAGACTGGTGGCTTTGGTTTGTAGATTGGAACAACTGGTAGAAGAACCTTTGGAGGTAAACAACTGCAGGCTTAGGCTTGTAGATAGGTATTGGTGGCTTTAGTTTGTAGATTGGAACAGGTAGAGGAAGAACCTTTAGAGGTGAGTAAACTGGGGGCTTAGGTTTTTATTGAAAAATTAAAAAGTTGGATTGATAGATAAAATATGAAGAACAACGTTAGGAGAAATATAGTACTCTCCTTAGTCTCTTACAACAAAACAACGACATGTTACACAATATGTTTGTGAACTGCAAGTACACAGTTGTCGAAGTGAGTAATAAATTGGTAAGAACCGAGTCGTGTCTATAGGGATTATGAGAAATTTTAAATCTATGCTAGCTAAAAGTGTTTGAAATCGGGTTGGATGAAATTTTAGAAAATTAAAAGCAATGTAAAGAATTATTAAAAAATAATTAAAAAAACTAAAATTCTAAGCAACTATCCAATTCAATGCAACCAAATAACTATGAATATGACAAATCTATGTAACAACTAATTTCAAAAAAGAGTGCAACAATTGACTAATTAAAGATATTAACGTCAATGGGGAATGATATTTTTGTCAACCTTAATATTGAATTAGCTATCCTTCACAAATGAATAATCCTAACCTTGTATGTGAATTTTAAGTGTAATTAATCCCTTTCTCCCAAAGGTGAATTAATCTATCCACTCTAGACATCACTTAGTAACCCCTTACTTACGTTCTTCCTAGAGTTTTTTAAGTTCCAAACTCAAACTTCCATTTTCACCTCCTAGGTTTCTTTGGTCTTCCAACTCACAAGAAAATCCTAGTTGAAATTTCTTCAATCTTCTAGCAAAAACTCCCTTTTTTCAAAGGTGAATTTATACCAAGCAATCTTCCAATGATGCAAAGAAAGAACAATTAAACCCAAGAAAAATCAACAAGCATATGAATATTTAGTCATGAATTCCAGCAATGTTCAATGTCAAAGCATCACAAAAATATCAAATCCCTAAGAGAAATTAAGGTTCTAGCCACAAATCATCATGCTAAGCAATCCACAAGCAACAAACCAGAACAAATTCATGAAGACACTAAATAATAAAAAAAATGCTATAAATGGACTGGAGCTGTTGCGTTGATTGTTGCTGGTGGAGGCTGCGTTTGAGTTGATTTTATGTGTAGGTTTCGTGAATGAAGGTTGCTCCATGAGAGTAGGTGGCGTTATCTTGTGCTAGTGGAGGATGGCTGTATGTGTTGCTTGGATGCTACGTGAGTGAATGGTGAGTGGAGGTAGCGTTTTTGGGTGAAGGCTAGAGGGTTGCGTGCATGGATCAAATGGAGCTAGTTGGAGCAGCCTTGTATGGGTTTTTTTTTTACTGTAGGCTGGCGTGAGTTAGTGGAGGTGTGTATGGAGCGTGAATGGGTCAGCTTGGGTGAGTGGATGCTGCTGAAGTGATTGGAGGCTATCGGCTCTCTTTGTTTCTTTTCTAAAAACCACGTTAAACCCTCTACTGCATTTTTTCCTTATTATTCTACATTTTGCTGCTCCTTCTTTTCTCTTTCAAATCACGTTGAATCATCTGCTTTTTGAAAAAATGCTGGCCATCCTCCTTTGTATGATTCTTTTCAGCGGCAGCCCTCTCTTCTTTTGTTTTATTTTTCCAAAAAATTTCTAACACTCAAAGATAATACCAAAACAACAATTTAGCATATATTTACTCCAAAACACTACACAATTGACCCAAATTAACGGATCAAGTAATATTCTGTCAGTATCTCTATCACAATACAAACTAAACCAATTAGAACAATGACATTGTAAGGACACCGTTTCTTATCAAAGGCCAGTCGAATGTAAAAAAGGTAAAAGACCCCTCTCATCTGCGCATCTAAGATGCTAGTGCTTCCAAATTAAGGCTAAGAGAACAGAGGTAATACAGAAGTTGCCTAGCTCACTTCCATCATCTTATTAACATTATGACAATCCAACTCTTGAAGAAAGGCAGTATTTGTTCACAGAACAAATCAATTAAAGACTTCATTTTACTTCATTCAAAGCGTGCCAAAATACCAAAAATATCCTACTGTTGGTATTTGGGAATTTTCTTCCTCTTCTTGGCTGATTTCCTCTTTGCAGTTTTTACCTGCACACAAAAATCTCCTAGAATGTTAGGGATTTGGTCTGCAACTGATGGGGAATCACAATCCTCTGTTGTCAAATCTAAATTGCTTTCTCGAGGGGAGCCTATTTTCAGATCTACATTTTGAGAGATAACATTCCTAGTCCCCCGACTTGTCACTCCGTAATCACTGGAGTTTACCATTGTTGTCTATTCTTCATTCTCCACCCTAGCCTTAGAATTCTCATTTTGCCCAACGATTGCTAATGGAGTCAACATGTTGGCCCAATCTATCTGACAATGCTCCAAATATTGCGAGGTGAAGTAATGTACTTCATTTTCCAATCCCTTGGGAGAGGTGTGACCTGATGCTAAAATGGGGTTCCCACCCTAAGTATCTGGAGTATCAATTACTGAGTTATCATTTACATCAATGTGTACACCCACAACCTCATCATTTTCAACTGTAGAAACATCAACCCCCAATTATTCGTCTTGCCATCCAGTTTGGAAGAGTTTTCCTGTAGGAACTCATTTCTTGGTTGAATTATAAGGCTTCCATAAATATGTCACCTTAATTTCAGATTTGTCAATCTCTCCTGTTTCACCTAATTTTAGTATTGGTAAATGATCAAGTAGTATAGCATTCCTTTTTATCTCCACATAGATTTTTGCATACTCAATTCATTCTATTCTAGATGTTTGACCATCCATACAAAGGGGCTTTCCTAAAGAACTTGCTAAAAAACTCAACCCTTCAATGGTCCAAAATTCTAGTGGCAAATTGTGAAACTGAACCCATATAGGAAAAGATTCAACACATTCCCTATCAAAAACTATCCTGGGTGTTGGGAATTTAGACCTCCCAAACCCACACCCAAGGATATTTTATAGTAAAAAAACAGAAAATAGAGAAATAATAACAACACAAGAAATTTACGTGGAAAACTCCCAAACTGGAGAAAAACCACGGGCACCGAGAAGAAAATCCACTATGTAAAAAATTCTTACAATCACACAATTTTTCCTCTCACTCAATATCCTAATACACAAATACACCCACAAAGAAATACCCAAAACAAATCCTCAAACTCTCACCTCAAAAGAGGAATTTAATTAGAGTCAAATTTGTCATACAAATCTTTGATTTTGGATTGGTGCACTAACCAAGGAGGTAGCACCCTCCTTATATAGTCAAGAGCCTTGCCCCAAGTGTTTTCTCCAACCAATATGGGACAACCAAAGGAGCCAAACTCAACAAAAAGACCCACTAAGATTGATACAAGCCTAGCAAGGCAGTGAGAAGAAGCACAAGAAATGCTAGAAGGCCAGTTAAATTCACAAATTTTGTAGTAAGTAGAAAAATAGTAACTGATGGTTTGTTATGAAATTGTATATCTGACACTACCGGTACAAGTTATACATATATATATACATATATATATATATATATATATAAAGTTATTAAAGAATAAAAAAAGGGAAGAAAAAAAGAAATTTCTCTAATTCTCTCTACTATTTTTCTTCCTGCACCCTTTCTATCTCTACTCTTCCTTTTCTAATTTTCCCCGTCTGTTCTATTTAGTGCTTCAAAGATTTACCCCAAAAAAATTTGTATCTCATAAAATAGAAAATTGCAAAAGCTTGTGCAAGGAATAAGGGTTACTTTGGCGGTCAACATTGCCACTAGTTGATTACAACTCTCTTTAACATTGAAGTTGCCTCTTAGCTATTATACAAGTTGTGCAAACTTTCTTTGTTTATTCGATTTTCTATACAACTTAAGATCCTTAGAAAGATCCAATTTTCTAAGTCACATTTGAAGACCTACCTTCCAATGTTAGACTGGAAGTCGGGGTTTCTAATAATGAATAAAGATGACCAAATTCCAGTTCAAGAATTCTTTCTTCATTATGGGAGACAGGCTTATAAGTAACAATCCTAACAGCTTCCGAGAAGATGTTTTCATTTGACTTTCTAGTTCCCCAAATCAATTTTAATATATTTCGACACCAAAAATTCTTAGACTACCTAGGAATATTTAAATACAAACTTTAAGATCAGATATGCATAATTGAAGATATTAGAATTGATTTTGCAGATACGTAACGACTTATCTAAACTTTTGATTGATCTTCAAAATAATTATTTATATTCAACTTCAATTTTAATTTAAACATAAAATATAAAATTGGATATATATTATTGAACATTTTATAAATGATTTATAGAGAACACAACAATTTGTCTAAAATTTTGATTAATGTTCAAAATAATTATTCATGTCTGTTAAGATTTGTATTACGATATTTTGGACATTATTTGTAATTGGACATATTTAATTACTTGAGGAATATTTTTATGATGAATATTGTATCTTATGTAGAACTCTTTAAAGATGATGGTTATTTGGGTTTAAAATCCTAATGAGGATAGGATTTAATTGAAATCAAACCACCATAAATTGACTTAAATAAAATGTAGTTGTTTGGTGACTTTTGGACTCTTATTTGACTGCCTATTTTGGGGATAATGGCTATCTAGGGCAGCTGATTTTCTTTGGTAATATTATCAATATTAGACAACTGATTTTTATCTCTTGATTGCGCGATTAATTGAGGCTGATTTTGTTGCTGCCTTTGTGGAAAAATCGATGGGGTTATGGTGACTTGGCAGCTGGATTTTTGGGTGATTTTGAGTGATCTTTCAAGCTGATTTTCTGGATTTTTTCCAGATTGGAGAGCTGTGTTTTCTGTCTATCGCGAGGAAATTCTTGGGTTGTTGACAATAGTGGTTTTTGGGGCGAAAAACTTCTAACAGCCTTGGTGCTTTTGCAGCTTCATAATTTTTAACATTTTCGATGGAGAAACATTTGTTTCATTGGTGATTTTTTAGCTGCTGTGCATAGGATGTTCCACTGACGATATTGAAGCTTCACATCAGATTTTTTAATGGACAACTTCTTGTTCTTTCTTTGACAAAGCTACATTGTTAGGAAAGTTTTTTTCTCTACATTGTTAGGAAAGTTGTTTTCTTTCTCAAGTGTTTTTGTTTGTGTTCTTTATTATTTCAATCACTTGAGTTATTTTATTATCATCTTTATTATCGAACATTGTTAAGAAAATCCTCTATTGAGGTTGGCATAAGGTGGTCGTGTTGTTGAGTGTGATTTACTTTTATGGGTAGTGAGGAAGAGGAATAGTATCAAGAGTTGAGTGAGTCGGTTCAATGAAGCCTCGTATAAAACTATTGTCGTTAGTGAAAGTGATTAAGCTGGGTGGGGGCATCGTAGACGTAAGCAAGGTATGTCGAACTACGTTACCAAATTTTAGGTGTTGACTTGTTTATTTTGCATTTAATTTTTTTGTTTTCGTTTATGATAGAAAATTCACAGTTATTGCACAATTGCTTCATATCAAGCAACCATAGGTATAGTTCAAAGCAACTGCAGCAGAACTAAGTTTTTGCGAAACTACATTCTTTCAGATTTTCAATTGGCATCAGAGTAGGTCACTGAATCAGAATTTAGTATGATAAGTTGGTGCAGATCCATGTTTCACAAATATGTCTACAAGAGAAGGAGTATAAATCACTAGGCCACCGTTACTAGATAGTTCCAATTTTCCTGCGTGGAAATCACAGATAAGAGTATTCTTTTAGGCACAAGGAACAAAAATGTGGGACTCAGTGTTACGTGGTTGGACACATCTATTGATAACTGATAACAAGGGAGAAGCAGTACTGCAAGATGCATCCGAGTAAACAAAAGCTGAAGATGAGAGAGCACTTAGAAATTCTCAAGCCATGCATGTCATCTTTAGTGTCGTCGATGAAGGTCATTTTTTAATAATGTCAGCTTATGAATTGGCAAAAGAAGCATAAGATACTTTGCAAACTATACATGAGGGATAGAATCTATAATAGTCTCAAAACTTCAGATGTTGGCTATGAGATTTAAAGAGCTAAAGATAGAAGAGAGCGAAACTATTGAACACTTTCATGAGAGACTATGTGGCATAACAAACCAAGCACATTAACTCGGGAAGAAGTATTCTAATCTAGAAGTTATTAAAAAGACATTGAGATCATTACCTCCAAGGTTCACACCAAAAATTGCAGCCTTCAAAGAAGCTCATGATATTAATGAATTATTGTTGGATAAGGTAATTGGGATTCTTACCGATTTTGAGATGAACTTATTAAGGGATACACTAGAGAAAAGCAAAGGGTTGGCATTGCAAGCTGAAATTGGTAAAGTCATAAATGACATAGGAGATGAATCTGATGAGAATAAGGATATGGTGTTATTAACGAGAAATTTCAGTTAGTGTTAAAAAAGGTGAAAAAGGATAAACCTAAGTTTAGGCAAAATGATGGGAGTTCATCAAATAGCAATGTCAAACAACAAGCGAAAACTCAAAAGGGTAAAAGAAAAGTGAAGAAAATTCAATGGCGTGAATGTCAAGGCTTTAGACATGTGCAAGCAGAATGTCCTAACACTTTGAAGAAGAGAAAAGGGAAGTCATATACTAGCACTTGGAGTGAGGATGATTCTGAAAGTGAGCATGGTAATGAAGAGGAATTTGTGAGTATGCGTTGATTGCTTTATATAATAGAAATCCAGTTGCTTGTTTAATAGTAACCAAGAAAGAAGAAACTGATGATGAAACCGTAGATAAATAAGTCCAGAATTTTGGGAAAAACATAGACAAATTAGTCCAAATTTTAATTTCAAATCATGATAGTAATGATACTAATTCAGAGAACAAAAGTGAGGACATTTACAAAGCCTATGAGTTAATGTATGCAAAGTGAGTGCAAATATGTAAGAAGAAGAAAAAGCTAAAAAAGGAAAACTCTACCATGAAGAACATCATTCAAAATCTAGAGAAGAAGTTTATCTATAATAGATGAGTTGAATGAGAGAAAGTTGAAGCTAGTTAGTATAGAAAAAGGGATAAGAATATTAAATGGAGGTACCAAAAAGTTAGACAAGTTGCTGAAAATTGGTAAGATTAAAGTAGATCTCCAAGGTATTGACTACAAAGGTGAATGTTCTAAGTCGAATGATAAGAATAATGGTACGACTAGATCTATCTAAAGATAAATCTCGAAGAAGAATCGGAGGTTCATAATTTTTTTGGGGTTATCAGGTACATAAGGCCGAGATGCTATAAGTTATTACAAATGCTGTTTCAAAGGACTTAAAACTGAAAATCTATACAATCCTCATTAAATTTCCAACAGCAGCCATGGTATCGCAGTACACTTGAGTTCAAAAGGTCGAATGCAAGCTCTTGTAGTTCTTAAATCCATGAAGGCTACTTCTCATAATGGTTGGTATTTTGACAGTGGATGTTTACACCATATGATAGGAGAAAGGAGCTACTTGACCAATTATCAAAGTTATATGGATGGGAATGTGACTTTCGGTGATGGAAAGAAGGCTTCGGTAATTGGAAGAGGGACACTTTGTGTGGTTCGACTCCATACTTCAAGAACATGCTTTATGTTGAGTTATTAAAAGCCAATCTGGTAAGCATAAGCCAACTTTGTAATGATGGATTATTGGTTAAATTTACAAGTGATGAGCGCAGGGTACTAACCGAACAAGGAGAATGCTTTGTGAGTGGCAAACAAGCAGCAGACAATTGTTATATGTTGCAGGTCGCTATTTCTTATAAATCAACCTTATATGATGACAATGTAAATCTATGGCATCAAAAGCTTGGCCACGTAAACTATGAGCTTATGAACAAGTTGAGGAAATTCAAAGTTATGAGACATTTGCCCATAATTAACAAAGAGGATAAGATGGTGTGTAGTGCATGCCAAATGGGTAAATAGACGTGAGTGCCATATAAAAGGGTTAGACACGTTACATCCTCACGTATATTGGAATTAATTCACATAAACTTGGTCGGTCCAACACAACATGCTAACATTGGTGGAATAAGATTTTTTAAACTTGTGTTGATGATTACTCTATATACATTTAGGTATCGTTCTTAAAAGAAAAATACGATGCATTTAAGGCTTTTAAAAGCCTATGTGTGCAGGTCATGAATCTGAAAAATATGACAGCGTTGAGAATACAATCAGATCACGTAAAGGAATTTGAGAATGCAAGTTTTAACGATTTCTGTGACAAACATGGTATCATACAAGAATTTTCACCACCTAAAACTCCACAATAAAATGGAGTTGTGGAGGAAAAGAATCGAATGCTTCAAGACAAATCTATATTGAACGAAAGAAAAATATCAATGCAGTTTTAGGTTGAAGTGGTGAATATGACATGCTACATATGTAATGGAGTTCATTTTATAAGTATCTTGAACAAGACGTCTTATGAACTTTGGAAGGGAAAGAAGCCAAATATAGGCTACTTTCATGTATCTGGCAATAAAGTGAACATTCTTAAAGATAGTGAACAGCTCAGAAAATTTGAAAACAAGAGTGATGAAGGAATATTTCTTAGATATTCAATCTATACTAAAGCATATCGAGTGTTCAACCAAAGAACCAAGAAAGTGCTGTAATCTATAATGTTGTCATAGATGATGTGTCTCAATTAAACGATAAAGTAGCAGAAGTGAACTTGTAAAACCAGCCTTGCTAACTAGCTCAAACAAACAACAAGACAAGAAACAAAAACTGCCTAGATTTATAGTTAGTTGTTGGTAATGAAGAAACTGTCCAGACAAAGGAGTTGTCAATTGCTTCAAATGATGAAACTGCCAAAAGACTTAATGCAAAAATAATTCCTTTGAATAATCAAAATTTGAGAGAAAATGATTTGAACAAGGATCCTTCCTCACGGATCAGAAGAAGTCATCTAGTTGAGAACATAATTGGAGAAGTCAGTGGAGAAGAAAAACAAAGGATGGAAAAAGAGTTGATTATCGGGAATTAGCAAGACTTTTATGCTACACCTCTTCATTCAAGCCTAAAAATGTTAAAGAAGCTTTACAAGATGAATTCTAGACAACAACTATATAGGAAGAATTGACTCAATTTGCTCGCAATGACATCTGGGAATTGGCATCAAGACCATCTTATATGAATGTGATCGGAACAAAATGGGTGTTTTGTAATAAAACTGATGAAAATGGCAATGTGACTACAAATAAAGAAAGGTTAGTGGCTCAAGGTTATTCTCAGATTGAGGGAATTGATTTTGACGAAACTTTTGCACCAGTGGCAAGACTTGATTCGATTAGACTACTTTTGGGTATAGTGTGTTTAAAAGGCTTCAAGCTTTATCAAATAGATGTGAAGAGTGCGTTCTTGAATGGGTTCATAAAAGAAGAGGTATATGTTGAGCAGCCGACAGGGTTCATTGATTCAGTCCATGTTGATCACGTTTTCGAGCTAAAGAAGGCTCTTTACGGTCTCAAGTAAGCACCAAGAGCTTAGTATGAAAGGCTCACTCATTACCTACTCATGCAAAGGTATGACGAGGTAATGTTGACAAGACCTTATTTCTTAAAAAATTTAGATCTAATTTGATGATTGCACAAATTTATGTGGATGATATTGTGTTTGGTTCCACTCATCCAAAGTTAGTGGATGAATTTGTGGAGTTGATGACTCATGAATTTGAGATGAGCATGGTAGGTGGATTGAATTTCTTTTTGGGTTTACAAATTAAACAAGTGCAGGATGGGATCTTTGTATCGCAAACTAAATATGCGAAGAATTTAGTGAAGAAGTTTGGTCTTGAGAATGCAAGACATGCTAGAACTCCTATGAGTGTATCTACGAAGTTGATCAAAGATGATAATGGGAAAAATGTCAATGTACACCTATATAGAAGCATAATTAGAAGCCTACTTTATTTAACCATAAGTAGACCGGACATTAGTTACAGTGTTGGAGTTTGTGCTTGGTATCAATCTAACCTGAAAGAGTCACACTTAATAGCAGTAAAGTGGATTATTAGGTATGTGAGTGGTACTTCTGAGTTTGGATTATGGTATTCATGTGATTCTACCTCCTATTTGACTAGGTATAGTGATGCAGATTGGATTAGAAATTTGGATGACTAGAAAAGCATCTCAGGGGGTTATTTCTTTCTAGGTAACAATATGATTTTATGGTATAATAAGAAGCAAAATTCCACCTCATTGTCAACCACATAAGCTGAATACATAACTACCAATAGTTATTGTTCACAACTTCTATGGATGAAATAGATACTGGAGGATTATGGAATAGATAAAGATGCGTTGACAGTTTTGTGTGATAACAAAAGTGTTATAAATATCTCAAAGAATCCAATTCAGCATTTGAGAACGAAACAAATCAACTTGAAATATTATTTTATAAGAGAGCTTGTGGAGACAAAAGTTGCAGTTTTTTCCTATGTAAAAATTGAGAAGCAATTGGCCAATATTTTTAAGAAATCTCTTGATTCAATTAGGTTCGAATTTCTTCAAGGGGCTTTGGGATTATATGTTCTGCAGTTTTAATGTACTAATATTTTCATTTATTTTTTTTGTAAAAAAGGTGGGAAATTAAAAAGACAAAATTCCTAATTTTCTTCCATCTTTTTTAGATTGGCGTTGACTCTTCTTTCCCTCCTCTTTTCTTTTGTTTGAAATTTCTTTCTTCCCTTGGTTTGGGTCCCCCCTCTCACTTCTTTTTTGGGTATCTCTCTCCACATTGTTCTTCTCTCTTAGCTCTATCTTTCTTGAATCCACCGATGCTACCCACTTCATTTTCATTGGGTTTTCTTCTTTTTGGAGCTACAATGGCCAAGCCTAAGTGCTTAGCATCATCCTCTCACATGGAGCACTCATCACCGACGCCCTCTGCCTCCACCGCCGGTCCTA
>JAOTJB010012066.1:0-11314 GCA_027123815.1 Erythroxylum minutifolium | reverse complement strand
TTAGTGAGAAAACAACCCGTTGATAGAAATTTAGTGGGCAAAACAACTCATTGTCCAAGTCGTTGGTCACATTTGGTGACCTAAACAAATCTTTAATACAATCGCTAGGCATGTTCAATGAGAAAATAGCCTAGTCTCTATGCACATTTGATAAGAAAACAACTCATTGACACAACTTTGGTGGATAAAACAACCTATTGGCATTGTCTCTAAGCACCTTTTGTGAGCAAAACAACCTATTGGCACTATCTTTGGGCACTTTCTCTAAGAAACAATCTACTGACACTGTCACTGGCCACCTTCACTGAAAAATAGGATATTGGCAAGGTCGCTGGGCAGCTTTGAAGGGAAAAGAATCCTTCATAATGTTGTTGGACACCTTTGGTATATAAAAGAACCTAAGGGAACAGTCAATGGACACCTTCAGTGAGAAAACAACACATTGACACATCTTTGGGGTGTAAAACAACTCGTTGTCCTGGTCGTTGGTCACCTTTAGTGGTTTAGACAAACCTTTGATACAATCATTGGGTTTGATCAGTGAGAAAATAGCCCATTGGCATGGCCTTTAGGCACATTTGGAGAGAAAATAGTCCGTTGGCATACCTTTGGTAGGTAAAATAACCCCTTCAGTGAATAAAACAACCTTTTGACATGTTCGGTTGGAAAACAACCCGTTAAAACATCTTTTATGGATAAAATAGTCTATTGGCATGGTCACTGGGCACCTTCAATGAGAAAACAACTCGTTGGCTCAGTTTTTGGGCATCTTTGGTGAGAAAAGAGCCCTTTGACATATTTGTTGGCCACTTATAGTGGCCCAAAGAAACCATTGGCACGATTGCTGGCACTTTTGGTGAGCAAATAGTTCGTTGACACACCTTTAGTTGGCAAAACAACCTATTGGCTTGGTCATTGGGTACCTTAGGTGAGAAAACATCCCATTAGCACGGTCATTGGGCATCTTCGATGAGAAAACAACCTATTGGCACTATTGTTGGGCACCATTAGAGGGAAAACAACCTGGTGGCGCATCTTTGGTGAGTAAAACAACCTATTGGCAAGGTCATTGGGCACCTTCTGTAGGCTAAGCAACTAGTTGACACAGTCACTAGGCACGGTCAGTAAGAAAATAATCTGATGGTATAATCATTGGGTAACTTCGGCTAGAAAATACCTCGTTGACACATCTTTGCTAGACAAAAAAATAGTCGACATTATCATTGAGCATCTTCAGTAAGCAAAACAACCTGTTGGTAATATCACTAAGCACATTTTGTGAGAAAACAACCCATTGTCACAATCACTGGGCACCTTCGGTGAAAAAACAACACACGAGCAGGGTTGCTAGGCACCTTATGCAAATAAAACGAGCTATTGACACAATCATTGGCACCATTGATGAAAAAATAGCCCGCTAGCACATATTTGGAGGGCAAAACAATCGGTTTGGCAAGATAGCTGGTCACCTTCAGTGAGTACATAACCCGTTGCATACCTTTAGAGGGCAAAACAACTTGTTGATTTGTTTCTAGGCACTTTCGATGAGTAAAATAATTTGTTGACACAATCATTGGGCACCTTTCATGAGAAAAAGCCCGTTGGTACATCTTTGGAGGGCAAAAGAACCAGTTGGCATTATCGATGGGCACCTTCTATAAGTAGAACAACCTGTTGGCACAGTCTCTTGGCACCTTCGGTGAGAAAACAGCCTTTTGAAATAACTTTTGTAGACAAAAACACTGTTGACTTTGTCACTTGGCACCATCAGTGACCATCAAAACCCTTTGACATAATCACTCAGTACAGTCACTAGGAAAATAGCCTATTGGCATATGTTTGGTCGGCAAAACAACCCATTGGCAAGGTTGCTAGGCATGTTTAGTAAGAAAATAGCCCGCTGGCATAGTCACTAAACATCTTTAGTGAAAGATAGCTCATTGGCATGGTCGTTGTACACTTTTGGTAAGCAAAACAACCCGTTGACATAGCCATTGGGCACTTTCTATGAGAAACAAGCCCATTAGAACAGTCACTAAGCATCTTCAATGAAAAGCAACCTATTGGCATATTTGTTGGGAACCTTTGGTGAGTGAAACAATCCGTTAACACAGTCACTAGGCAATTTCTATGAGAAACAACTCCATTAGCTTAATCGTTGGGCACCTTCAGCGAAAACAACCTATTGGCATAATCGCTAGGCACCTTCAATCAGCCAAAAAACCTGTTGACATAATTGCCAAACATAATTTATGAGAAAACAGCCCAATGGCACATCTTTGGTGGGCAAAACAACACGTTGGCATAATCAATGGGTACATTCAAAGGGAAAAGAGCCCTTTGGCATTGTCATTTGGCACTTTGGTCAGCAGAAAAGCCTAATGGCACGGTCAATAGGCACCTTCGGTGAGAAAACTACCTATTGACACATCTTTTATGGGCAAAACAACTTATTGGCTTGGTGACCTAAACAAACCTTTGACAAACTTGCTGGGTAGGTTCATTGAGAAATAGCCTATTCGCACAATCTCTAGGCACATTTGGTGAGAAAACAGCCCGTTGGCATACATTTTAGTTGCAAAACAATTCGTTGGCTCTGTTGCTAGGCACCTTCAGTGAACAAAATAACCTTTTGATATAATCACTCGACATATTTGATAAGAAAACAACCCGTTTGCACTTCTTTTATGGGTAAAACAACCTATTGGCATGGTTGCTGGGCATCTTCGGTGAGAAAACAACTTGTTGACACAGTTGCTGGACACCTTCGGTGAGATAAGAACCCTTTGGCATTATTATTAGGGACCTATGGTAGGAAAAAGAGACCATTGGCATGGTCTTTGGGTGCTTTCGGTGCGAAAACAATCCATTAGGACACCTTTAGTGGGAAAAACAACCCATTGGTATGGTCATTGGGCACCTAAAATGAGAAAACATCCTTTTGCAATAGTCGCTAGGCACTTTCAGTGGGAAGACAAACCGTTGGCACATTTTTAGTGGGCATCTTCAGAAAGAAAAGAACCCTCCTGTGAGGGAACAACCTATTGGCACATCTTTGGTGGTAAAACAACCCATTAGCACAGTCGCGGGCACCTTCGGTAAGCTAAACAACTAGTTGACATAGTGAGAAAATAGCCTGTTGGCTTTGGTGAGCAAAATGACCAGTTGGCATTGTCTTTGGGCACCTTTTCTAAGCAAAACAACCTGTTGACATAGTTGATGGGCATTTTCTATGAGAAAAGAGGTCATTTTGGTTGGGCACCTTTAGTGAGAAAACAACCCTTTGGCATGGTCGCTAGACACCTTAGGTGACCAAAAAAACATGCTGACATAATTATCGGGCACATCTGGTGAGAAAATAGCCTGTTGGCACATCTTTGGTAGGCAAAACAACCTATTGGCATGATCGTTAGGCACCTTCGAAGGGAAAGAGCCCTTTGGCATTGTCACTAGGCACCTTTGGTAGGCAAAAGAGCCAAATGGCACAGTCGATAAGCACCCTCAGTGAGAAAACAACCCGTTGACACATCTTTGGATGGCAAAGCAACTTGTTGGCTTGGTCGATGGGCAACTTTAGTGACCTAAACAAACCTTTGGTATAGTCACCGAGCAATTTCAACAAGAAAACAACTCATTGGCATGGTCTCTTGGCACATTCAGTGAGAAAACAACCCGTTGGCACACCTTTGGTAGGCAAAACAACTCATTGGCTTTATCGCTAGGCACCTCCAGTAAACAAAGCAGCATTTTGGCACAATCGATTGGCATATTCGATAGGAAAATAGTTTGTTTGCACATCTTTTATGGCTAAAACAATTCGATGTCATAATTGCTAGGTAAGTTTAGTGAGAAAACTATCCTTTGGTATGGTTGCTTGACACCTTGGTGAGATAAGAGCCCTCTAGCATTATTGAAGAGCACCTATGGTGGGAAAAAGAGACCATTGGCACGACCATTGGGTGATTTTGGTGAGAAAATGGTCCGTTGGCACACCTTTGGTAAGCAAAACAACTTGTTGGAATAGTCATTAGGCAGATTCGGTAAAAAAACATCCCATAAGAATGGTTGCTGGGCATCCTTGGTGAAACAATATCCCGTTGGAACTATCATTGAGCACCTTCAGAGAGAAAAGAGCCCTTTGGTGAGAAAACAGCCCGTTGGCACGTCTTTGATGGGCAAAACGACCTATTGGCATGGTCATTGGGAAATTTCGAAGGGAAAAGATCCCTTTGATAATGTCTTTGGGCACCTTTGGTTGGAAAAAAAGACCATGGTCGATGGGCATGTTTAGTGAGGAAACAACCCTTCGGCACATCTTTCATAGGTAAAACAACTCGTTTTTCTGCTCACTAGTAACCTTTGATGACCTAAATTTCATATAATTACTGGGCATTTTCAGTGAGAAAATAACCCCTTGGCACGGTCTCTGGGTATATTCGGTGAGAAAATAGTTAGTTGGCATAACTTTAGTCGGCAAAATAATCAGTTGACATTGTTGTTAGGCACCTTCGGTGAATAAAACAACATTTTTGACACTATCACTAGGCACATTTGTTAGTAAAATAACCTGTTTCCATATCTTTTATAGGTAAAACAACCCGTTGGCATGGTCGCTGGGAACCTTCATTGAGAAAACAACCCATTGGCATAGTCCCTAGACACCTTTGGTGAGATAAGAGCCATTTTACATTATTGTTGGGCACCTAAAGCGGGCAAAAGGGACCATTGACATGGTAGCTGGGCAATTTCAATGAGAAAATAGTCCGTTGGCATATCTTTGGTGGCTAAAACAACCCGTTGGTATGGTCTCTAGGCACCTTCAGTGATAAAACTGCCCGTTGGCACTATCACTAGGCACCTTCAGTGTTACCCGTTGGCACTATCGCTAGGCAACTTCAGATGGAAAAGAGCCCTTTCATGAGAAAATAGCTTGTTGGCACATCTTTAGTGGGTAAAACAACCTATTGACAAGGTTGCTAGTTAACTTCGACAAGCTAACCAACTAGTTGACACAATTACCAGGCATGTTCAGTGAGAAAACAGCCCATTGGCAAGGTCACTTGGCACCTTTGATGAGAAAACAACCCGTTGGCATAACTTTGGTGGCAAAACAACAAGTTGGCATTGTTACTAAGCACCTTTGGTGAGCAAAACAGTCCATTAACATTGTCACTGGGCACTTTTTATAGTTGACATAGTTGCTAGGCACCTTCGGTGAAAAAAAAAGCATTTGAGCATGGTTACTAGGCCGCTTATGTGGATAAAACAACCTATTGACACAATCATTAGGCACCTTCGGTAAGAGAAAAACCTATTAGAAAATCATTCAGGGGTAAAAAAACTAGTTGGCAAGGTAGCTAGGCATCTTTTATGAGCAAAACAACAAGTTGACACAGTCATTAGGAACCTTCGTTGGGAAAACATTCTCTTGACACAACTTTGGTAGGCAAAAACACCTATTGGTTTTATTGTTTGGCACCTTCATTGACAAAAATAACCCTTTGACATAATCTCTCAATACGTTTGTCAAGACAACTCGTTGGCATTGTCGTTGGGCTTCTTTAATGAGAAAACAAACTGTTTCCACAGTCACTGGGTACCTTTAGTGAAAAAACAACCCATGATATAGTCATTGGGCACCTTTGGTGAGCAAAACAACTTGTTGATACAGTTGTTGGGCACTTTCTATGAGAAACAAGCCTATTACAACAGTTACTGGGCACCTTCGGTGAAAAAATAGCTCATTATTATGATTATTGGGCACTTTTAGTGAGCAAAATAACTCGTTGATGTAGTTGTCAGGCACTTTCTATCAAAAACAAGTCCATTAGCCTAGTCACTAGGCACCTTTGGTGAGAAAATAGCCCACTAGAATGGCTGCTAGGAACCTTCAGGGAGCAAAACAACACACTGACATAATTGTTGGGCACATTAAGTGATAATGCAGCTTAATAGCACATTAGTTGTACATCTTAGGAAAGAAAATAGCCAGTTGGTAGATCTTTGGTTAGCAAAACAACCCAATAGCATGGTCGTTGGGCACCTTCGAAGGGAAAAGAGCCCTTTGGCATTTTTTTTGCGCACCTTTGATAGGAAAAAGAGCTCAGCGTCACAGTTGATGGCTACATTTAACGAGAAAATAACTTGTTGACAAATCTTTAGTGGGCAAAATAACTCATTGTCCTAGTCGCTGGTCTCCTTCAGTGACCTAAACAAACCTCTAATACAATTGTTGTTCATGTTCAGTGAATAGCCCATTGGCACGGTCTCCGGACACATTAGGTGAGAAAATAGCCTGTTAGCACACCTTTGGTAGGCAAGACAACTTGTTGTCGTTATCGTTGGGCACCTTCATTGAACAATACAACCTTTTGACACATTTGATAGGAAAACAACCTATTCACACATCTTTTATGGATAAAACAACCTCTTGGGTTAGTTGTTGGACATCTTCGATGAGAAAGCAATTAGTTGGCACGGTCCCTGGATACCTTTGATGAGATAAGACCGCTTTGACAATGTTGTTGGCCACCTACAGCGGCCAAAAGTGACAATTGACATAGTTGCTGGACACTTTTGGTGAGCAAGCCGTCCATTGGCACACATTTGGTGGGTAAAACAACTCATTGACATAGTTGCTGGGCACTTTCTGTGAGAAACAAGCCCATTACAACAATTCCTGGACACCTTCGGTGAAAAAATAGCCCGTTATCATAGTCAATGGGCACCTTTGGTGAGCAAAAACAACCAGTTGATGCAGTCATCAGGCACTTTCTAGCAAAAACAAGCCCATTAGCCCAATCACTAGGCACCTTTGGTGAGAAAAGATCCCATTTGCATGGTTGCTAAGCACCTTCAGGGAGCAAAATAACCTACTAACACAATTGTGAGGCACATTATATGGAAAGTAGCCTAATGGCATAATCATTGGGCATCATCAGTAAGAAAATAGCCCGTTAGCACATATTCAATAGGGAAAAGAGCCCTTTGGCATTGTCATTGGGAAAAAAGAGCCCAGCAACACAGTTGATGGGCATCTTCAGTGAGAAAAGAACACATTCACACATCTTTGGTGGGTAAAACAACTCGTTGCTCTGGTCACTGGTCACGTTCGGTGACCTAAACAAACCTTTAATACAATCACTGGGTATGCTCAGTGAGAAAACAGCCTGTTGGGACAGTCTTTAGTCATATTGGGCGAGAAAACAACCAGTTGGCACATCATTGATAAACAAGACAACCCGTTGGCTTTGTCACTGAGCACCTTAGGTAAACAAAACAACCTTTTGACACATTCGATAGAAAAGCATCCCATTCAAACATGTTTTATAGATATAACAACCTGTTATCATGGTTACTGGGCACCTTTGGTCAGAAAACAACACATTGCCATGGTTGCTGGACACATTCAGTGTTATAAGAGTGCTTTGACATTGTTGTTGGCCACCTACAGTGGCCAAAAGAAACCAATGGCATAGTTGCTGGACGCTTTCGGTGAGCAAATCGTCCATTGGCGTAACTTTGGCAGGTAAAACAACTCGTTGATACAGTCGTTTGGCACTTTCTGTGAGAAACAAGCCCATTACAACAGTTGCTAGGCATCTTCTATGAAAAATAGCATATTATCGTGGTCATTGGGCACCTTTGGTGAGCAAATCATACTATTGATGTAGTCGTTGAGCACTTCTTGTTAGAAAGAAGCCCATTAGCCCAGCCACTTGATACCTTCGATGAGAAAACAACCTATTTGCATGGTTGCTAGGCACCTTCGGTCAGCGAAACAACCTACTGACATAATCGTTAAGCATATTCAGTGTTAAAATAACCCGTTGGCACACTTTTAGCAAGCAAAACAACACGTTGGCTTTGTCTCTAGGTTCCTTTGATGAATAAAACAATCTTTTGATGCATTTGATAGGAAAATAGCTCGTTCACACATCTTTTATAGATAAAACAACCTGTTGCTGTGGCCACTGGGCAACTTCGGTGAAAAAACAAATCGTCGGCACAGTCTCTGGACACCTTTGGTGAGATAAGAGCCCTTTGACATTATTGTTGGCTGCCTACAGTGGCCAAAAAAGACCATCGACACGGTCGTTGGATGCTTTCAATGAGCAAATAGTCCATTTGCACACCTTTGGTGGGCAAATCAACCAGTTGACACAATCGGTGGGCACTTTCTACGAGAAACAAGATCATTACAGCAGTTGTTGGTCACCTTTGGTGAAAAACAACCGGTTATCATAGTCATTGGGCTCCTTTGGTGAGCAAAAAAACTAGTTAATGTAGTATTCGGGTACTTTTTGTTAGAAGCAAGCCCATTAACCCAGCCCTTGGGCACCTTTGGTGAGAAAACCTATATACATTATTGCTAGGCACCTTCGATTAGCAAAACAACTCACTGACTTAATCGTTGGGCACATTTAGTGAGAAAATAGCCAGTTGGCACACTTTTTGTAAGCAAAACAACTTGTTAGCTTTGTCACTGGGCACCTTCGGTGAACAAAACAATCTTTTGACACATTCGATAGGAAAACAACCCATTCACACATCTTTTATGAATAAAACAACCTATTGACATAGTCGCTACCTTTGGTGAGAAAACAACTTGTTGGCATGGTCACTGGACACCTTCGGTGAGATAAGAGCCCTTTGACATTGTTGATGGCCATCTACAGTAAGCCAAAGATACCATTGGCACAATTATTGGGTACCTTCAGTAAGTAAACAATATGTTGCCACACCCTTAGTGTGCAAAATAACCCATCCTCCTGGTCGTTGACCACTTTAGGTGAGAAAACATTCCATTAGCATGGTCGCTGGGCAACTTCGGTGGGAAAATGTCCTATTGGCACTATTGCTGGGCACCATCAAAAACAAAAGCATTAGTTAGCATGCTTTTGGTGGGCAAACCAACCTATTGGCAAGGTCGCTTGACACCTTCGACCAGCTAAACAACTAGTTGAGAAAGTCATTGGGCATGTTCAGTGAGAAAACAACCTATTGGCGTATTGGCTAGGCAACTTTGTTGAGAAAACAACTTTTTTCACATCTTTAGTAGCAAAACAAGTAGTTGCCATTCCCATTAAGCACCTTTGGTGAGCAAAACAATCTATTGATACTGTCACTGAGCACTTTCTATGAGAAAACAGCCCGTTACCAAAGCCACTGGGCACCTTTAGTGAAAACAGCACGTTGGCGTGGTCGCTAGGCACCTTATGTGGACAAAACAACCTATTGGCAAAATCGCTAGGCACCATCATCGAGAAAATAGCCTGTTGGCACACTTTGAAGGGTAAAACAACTAATTAGTAAGATCGCTGGTCACCTTTGGTGAGGACATAACCTGTTGCACACCTTTAGTGGGCAAAACAACTCTTTGTATGGTCACTTGGCACCTTCGATTAGCAAAACAACCCTTTGACACAATCATTGGTTGTCTTTGGTGAGAAAAAGTTTGTTGGCATATCTTTGATGGGCAAAACAACTAGTTGGCATTGTCATAGGCTACCTTTTATGAGTAAAACAATATGTTGACACAGTCACACCTTGTGTGAGAAAATAACCCGTTAGCGTAACTTTGGTAGATAAAAACACCGTTAGCTTTGTCACTTAGCACCTTCAATGAGCATCACAACCTTTTGACACAATCGTTTAGTACATTCGACAGGATAACGTCCTGTTGGCATATCTTGTTTACTGGGAAAGCAACCCATTGGCATGATTGTTAGGCACTTTTAGTGGGAAAACAACCCATTGGCACAGTCTTTGGGTAAATTCAATGAGAAAACAACCAGTTGGCACATCTTTTATAGACAAAACAACCCATTGGCTATGTTGTTAGGCACCGTCAGTAATCAAAACAACTTTTTGACATAATCACTCGGCACATTTGATAGGAAAATAGCCCATTCACACACCTTTTATGGGTAAGACAACCCCTTGGCATGGTTGCTAGGCATCTTTGGTGAGAAAACAACTTATTGACATGGTCATTGGACACCTTCGGTAAGATAAGAACCCTTTGGCATCGTTGTTGGGCACCGATGGTGAGCAAAAGAGACCATTGTCATAGTCAGTAGACACTGTCGATAAGAAATGAGCCCTTTGGCATTACTGCTAGCCACCTTCAGCAGGCAAATGAGACCATCAGCATGGTCACTGGGTGCCTTTGGTGAGAAAAAAGTTTGTTGTCACACTTTAATGGTAAAAACAATCTATTGGCATGGCCGATGGTCACATCCAATGTGAAAACATCGACTGGCACAGTAGTTAGGCACCTTGGTGAAATGACAACCTATTAGCATGGTCGTTAGGAACCTTTGGTGAATAAAACAACTCGTTGACACGATCGCTGGGTACTTTGTTTGAAAAATAAGCCCATATAGTCATTGGGAACCATCTATGAAAAGCAACCCATTAGTATGGTCATTAGGCAGCTTTGGTGAGCGAAATAACCCATTGACACAATTGTTGGGCACTTTCTGTGAGAAACAAACCCATTAACCCAGTCGTTGGAAACCTTCAATGAGAAAATAGCCCGTTGGCATAGGGGCTAGACACTTTCTATGAGAAGCAAGCCTATTACAACAGTCACTGGGCACCTTTGTTAAAAAATAGTCTATTATTATGGTCGTTAGTGAGCAAAACAACTCGTTGATTCAGTTGTCAGGCACTTTCTGTCAAAAACAAGCTCATTAGCCCAGTCACTAGGCACCTCTGGTGAGAAAATAGCCCACTAAAATGGTTGCTAGTCACCTTTAGGGAGCAAAACAACACGCTGATAAAACCGCTGGGCACATTCAGTGATAAAGTACCCCGATGGCACAATTGTTGGGTATCTTTGGTAAGAAAATAGCCCGTTGGCAGATCTTTGGTTGGAAAAACAACCCATTAGCCTGGTCGTTGGGCACCTTCGAAGGGAAAAGAACCTTTTGGCATTTTTGTTGGGCACCTTTGATAGACAAAAGATCCCAGCGACACAATCGATGGGTACCTTTAACGAGAAAACAACCCATTGACACATCTTCAGTGGGAAAAACAACTTGTTGTCCTAGTTGTTGGTCACCTTCAGTGACCTAAACAAACCTTTGATGCAATCGTTCTTCATGTTCAGTGAGAAAATAGCCCATTGGCACATCTTTGGGCGCATTAGGTGAGAAAACAGTCTGTTGGCACACCTTTGGTAGGCAAAACAACCTGTTGGCTTTGTCGTTGGGCACCTTCGGTGAACAAATCAACCTTTTGACACATTCAATAGGAAAACAACCCATTCACACATCTTTTATGGATAAAACAACCTCTTAGGTTAGTC